>PVIA01003264.1:0-175081 GCA_004024845.1 Tonatia bakeri | reverse complement strand
AGGGCAACCCTGAACGATGGCCAGAAGCCATTGAAAAATCAGAAATTCCTTGCTGAACATGAGAAATTTGTTTTGTGCCTCAGTCTACTTATACCAGACAACAACAATGCTGACTTCATAGGGTTTTTACAAAACTCAAAATGGACAGTGTCTGAGAAATACTAGGCACAGTGCTGCCCATGACTTGTGTCCCCTTGCATGCTGCCCCTGATGTGGGGCTCTGAGACCGGGCAGTGGCCTAATCTCCTCAGAGGCAGCTCCTTGGAGCTCCAGGATCTCTGATGTTCTGAGCCCTTCCAAGGCTCAGATGCAGACTTCACAGCCCCAGAGGTCAGGCATGTGGCTACCATTTGGCAATTCAAACCGATATTGGAAAATATCATGTTTTGTTCCAACTCAGCCCCTAGAAAAGACAGGATCCAGAATGTGCCAAACTGTCCCATATCTCTTTTTGATGATAGGTGAGCTGTCCTGGTGGCCCAGGGTGAAACCAAAAAATATATATATATTTTATTGGAAGCAGCTTTTTATTAATGGTTATAAAATATACTGTTTGTAGAAACAGATCGTAGATACGAAGGACAAACTGATGGCTGCCAAATAGCTGGGTAACTGAGAGAAAAGGTGAAGAAGATTAAGAAGTACAAGTTGGCAGTTACAAAATAGTCACAGGGATATAAAGTACAGCATAGGGAATATAGTCAATAATATATTGTAATATCTGTGGATGGTACCAGATGGGTACTAGACTTATTGTGGGTCACTTCATAAATTATATAAATGTCTAAAAATGAAATAAATAAATAAATAAATAAATAAATAAATAAATAAAATATACTGCTTGTGAGATAAATGGCCCAGTTTCAACTGCACAGACAGCTCCTGTTTTGTCTCTTTTCCAGGACCATTGGCTGAGTTTTGTGTTAGGGCAGGGAAGGCCAGTTATCAGTGGATGGGAGCATTTTTTCTAAGGTTAATAAAACCTTGCCAAATAAGGATGTTCCCTTGTCATTAGGGCCCTCAATAGAGGTCAAACGGGTTCTTTTCCCAGCTTGGGCAGAACACAGAGGATATGGAGGAGTGAAGGGAGGGGTGAAGGTAAGGAGATAAGGGCTACCCAGGACCAAGGGCACTTCTGATATTAGCAGGGCTGTGATTGCAGAAAAGCAGGAGGCCAAGGCTCTGGGGACTTTATTATCAGGTAGGATTTCTGGCCCTGAAGTAAGGGAACAACAGATTGAGCTGAAATGGATGGGTCTGAAGATGGGTCGGGAAGACAGGAGTGTAAGCTCTGGAAATAAGGAAAGGCTGACACTAGACACAGTCTGCAGGGCCAGTATAGATGGGGCTTCTGAACTCCATCACACTGCTGGAGCTTAACTTCCTGACTGTCGCCTACTCACTGCTGGGCCTTGCTTCAGAAGTTAGAGAGAACTGTGAATGCCCATGCAGCATGTAAGACTTGCCTGAACCTTAGTGTGGCTTCTTCCTGCAGTCGTCCATGACCCTACAGGGGACCCCAGCCACAGGGCTGAGTCTTTGCTCAAGAAAAAGCAATGCCGCCAAACCATAGAATGTACATTTTCCCAAACCACCTTGCCCAACTATTTCTAGTTATTCTCCTCTCACCCCTTCTGTCATTTATCATTTTCCTATGTCAAAACCCTCCATGCCTTTTTTGTTCCCCCTTTTTACATCCTCATAGTCCCTTTTTTGTTCGCCAGATGCTCTCCCTTTAATAACCTCAGTCACCTTTGTCTTAGTTGGAGTTGAGCTCAGTTTATACCTCAGTCTTTTTCCCCGACTACAGTAGCCTGAATAAGATCTATCTTGCCACCATTAACAAGGGTTTGGTGTTCTTTTTACTTTAATGTTACTTAACACTGCTGAATGGGTTTCTTCAACAGAAAACTAGAGATCGTTACACATCAAAATCAGAAATGAATTCTAATACAGTGTATGTAGCAGTATTTGGTCATGGTCCAATCATTACTCAATACATATTAGCTGTAGTTATTGTTTAGCTGTTCTTACATCAAGGGGAGGCATCTTGACTGGGGAGATGATGGCATTACATACTTCAGTGTTGTTTGGTCACTTATTAATCCTTGCCCAGAAAAGCTCCAAGAACACTGGGCTGTGCTTGGTAAGGCATCTGAATGTGAACAACAGAGGGTCTTGAGGGTCTCTGTCTCATGAAGCATGCTCTGAGCTGAGCTGGTTGGCCTATTCTGCTATTTCTCAGGGAAACAAGCTTTTCTACTAGCTCGCTCACGCGATAATGCAGAGACATGACAGCAGCAATAGGATGAAGTGATTATATCCTATATCCCTGACCAGAGGTCAAATGTTCCTACCAATCTTTAGTTGAAACTATAGTTCACTGACCCAACACTTAAATCATTTGCAATTAAGGATGAAAGCTTTCCCTCCCTTAATTGTCCAATCTGTGAAGTATGAGGTAAAAACTTGGCTAACTGAGGGACAGTGACTCTGCTTCCCAATAAAGAATGACCCTGGAGCAGCAGATTCAGTGTCTTCAAACCCTGGGGAACTGAGCTTCAGCAGATGCAATAAATGGGCCTTCACAGACCTCCCCAGGGCCAGCAGTGTGAGAAAAAGGTGAGGATTCTCTTTCATCACCCAAAAGCCCCAGAGGAAACCCTAGTCCCTTCCTCCAGAAAGCAGAAAGAAGAATAAGAAAGTTGACAGGTGACTTCTGCCTCAATAAGCCAGAAAAGGAGAAAATATATTATGTAATGGCCTTGACGTCTCTGCTCCTTATCAGGCTGAGACATGTGGAAAGGACACTTTAGACAGAGGAATATGCATTCTAGTGTGGTCTCTATTTAAAAGTCATGAGCCTCCTCTCTTAATTCTTGTTTGTCCCTAAAGGAGTGATTTTCAACCTGTCATCTCAGGACCAGAGGTATCAAAATCACTTGGCAACTTGTTAGAAATGCAAATACTAGTACCCCACCCCAAGATCTACTGGATCAAAAATTTGGGGGCTGAAGTCCATTGATCTGTATTTAAAAAGGGGGTTTATGGATATGAAATGGTATGTCATTGTGGTTTTGACTTTCATGTGTTTATTGACCATTTGTGCATCTATGAAGAACTGTCTGATCAGATTGTTTGCCTATTAGAGGGGAAAAAGTGCTTGAGGTGATGCTGTTGCTCATGCAACTCTGAGAAAAATGCTCTAAAGATTAGCTTACATTGATTACGCCTCTTTCCTCTCACCCTGACTGCGATGGCTAAATTTTCCAAAAACAATCAGTCTGTGCCCCATCAAGTAAACAATCAGGGATGTGTCTTGTTAAAACAGAGGCCCTAGGAAGATGTCAAGGAAAATGAGGGATAGCAATGCATGTCACCAACTCCCAGACCCTCCCTCACTGCAGCACACTCACTTCAGCTTCGGTGTTGGCCTTAAGAAGGTTGAGACAAAGAAGAACCCAATACCCTGCACCCAGATTGTGGGTTTACATGTGGTTCTCATGTCTCAGATCCTGATTTTTGTTTGTTTAAGTCCATTTCATGGTTTCTGCTGACCTGGAATGCTGAATCTCAATATGGTCTCTGAGCACACACCTAGTGTTCCCTGCAAGAATCTAATGCAATACTCCTTCTGAGTGCCAACAGATGAAGAAGAGTCACTAAAGACAGCTATTGCCTGGTCTTTAGTTGGAAGAGAGAAATGTGAAACTGGCCATTACAATCACAAAGCTTATTTGCATCAAAAGAGGGCATGGGATAGGACAGACTTTTGAGATTAAAGTGTTACTCTCTTGCTAAAATTTTTTTAAAAGATTTTATTTCTTTATTTTTAGAGAGGGAATGGGAGAGAGAGAGATATCAATGTGCCATTAGCCTCTTGCATGCACCCAACCTGCAACCCAGGCCTGTGCTCTGGCCAGGAATTGAACCAATGACCTTTCAATTTGCAGGACAACGTCCTACCCACTGAGCCACATCAGTCAGGGCTCTTGCCAAGACATTTTTTTTCAACATCTCTTTAGGCTTGAAAACCTTCCACTACATTATGCTAAGTGAAATAAGCCAGACACGAAAGGACAGACAATGACATCATCACATGTTATCCCAATTACATGAGGGAACAAGAGTAGTCAAATTCATAGACAGAAAGCAAAGACAGAAAGCAAATTCATAGACAGAAAGACAGGTTACCTAGTGCTGGAGGAAGGGCACAATAGGGAATTACTATTAATGTGCTCTGGGTTTCACTTCGGCATGATTAAAAAGTTCTGAAGATGGATGGTGGGTGTGGTTGCACCATAATGTGAATGTACTTAATGCCTCTGAACTGAACACTTAAAAAAGAGTTAAATGTCAAATTTTATGTTACATGTATTTCATCACAATTTTTAAAAAGTCGAAAGACTCAACTATGCACTGGCCTTTGGCCATTGCCTTGAGTCAAGATTAAGACCTTCCCCTGGAGTGGCAAGCATCATGTGATCACTACCCTCTCCAGCTCCATCTCAAGCACCATGGACTCCCCTTGTGCAGCCATCGAGGGCCTCTGTGAGACCTTCAGGAGCTTCATGTGTCTTCCTGTCCACAAATATTGTCCCCACTCTCCTCAAGTAACTCCCATTCTTCTGTGAGATCCCACCTTAAACAGCTGGGCCTCAGTGCCTTCCCTGAATATCTATCTTCACCACAAGACTTTAACAACTCGGTCATATCAGTCTTGCTTAATGCTAAATCTCCAGGGCCTAGCACAATGTCTGACCCAAAGTAGAAACTCATGACATATGCATTGAACAAATAAATTAGAAAATGGAGAAGTAGGGCAATTTTATTCCCTGATAAGGGCCAACTTACTTGGGTGAAGACCAGATGAAATATGATCAAGTCCAGAGATTCTCAAACTTTCTGATTTCAAAGAACTTTTGTTTATGGGGTTACATCTACTGGTATTTATCACATTAGAAATCAAAGCTGAGAATTTTAAACTGCAAGAATACAGTGACACACTGTACCAAAAACAGTGCCATTGTCATATGTGGCTAGCCTCTGTAAAACTCCTCTCTATGCATCACAGATAAGAGTGAAATAGGGAAATCTCTTCCCTTTCAAAGGTGATTTTAGTTTTGGGAAAAATCAGAAGTCCCAGAGAACCACATCTGGTCTGTACGGGGGCTGAGTCATGTGGGTGATCTGATGTTTTACTGAAAAACTGTGCATAAGACATGATGTGTGAGTGGGTGCATTGTTGTGATGAAGCTGCCACTCACCAGTCACCCATAGCTGTGGCAGTTTTCATCATATTGCATCTCTCAACCAATGAATAACATTGAGGTGGTACTCCTTATTAACTATTTGCCCTGGAGAGGCACACTCATGATGGACAACTCATTCCCAATCAAAAAACACAGTTAACATGGTCTTGATCTTGCTGTGACTTTGCCATGCTTCCTTCGATGTGGAGAACCAGGTGACTTTCATTGGGACGACTGAGCCTTTGTTTCCAGATCATAGCTGTAGACCCATGACTCATCTCCAGTTATGACCTTCTTCAAGAAATCTGGTTCATTGGTAGCAGTTTGAATCAAGTCATTAGTAACTGCAGCATGACTTTCCTTCTGCTCTGGTAGCAGAAGCCATGGAATGAATTTTACCAGGACACATTTCATGCCAAGATTCTGCATCAAAATCTTGGGCACAATAGTTTATGGAATTCACAGAGCAGCTTCTAGTTCTCACACTGTCAGTCATTGATCTTTGTTATTGCAGCCCATACACATTCAACATTCTCAGGTGTTCTGCTTGTTACAGGCCTTCCAGAATGTGGATCACTGTCAACAGATTCTCGACCATCTTTTAAGCATTTGTGCCGCATTGCATCATTCCTGAAAGCCTTCAGAATAATCTGGATAGTTTTCATGGATAAATGTTCAAGCTTAACACAAAATTTGATGCAGACTCGTTGCTCTACTCACTCAGTCATTTTGTATGTGATGGTCACGCAGTACACATGCTCACTCAATAGTGTCTACCGCCCCCACTGACTAGTACAGTGAAGTCATCATTATTCACTCATGCATATTCCAGTCCACTTTCCTTGGCTGCCAGGTTACATCGATGTCACACAAACTGCTCTAATTATATTAACAATGGCTGGACTTTTTCTGGACAGACCTTGTATGTCTAGTATAAGCCCAGTCTGTGCTATAATTCCTGCCACCTCCAAAAAGGTTATAGACCAAGTTGCTAATAGAGGTTACCTCTGGACAGTAGGATCACTCCTTCCCTACAATTTTTCTTCTTTTTTTTTCAGCTTTATTGAGCATAATTAACAAATAAAAATTATATATATTTAAAGTACACAACATGATGTTTTGGTATAGGCACACATTATGAAAAGATCACTATAATCAAACTATCACCTCATATAGTTAACTTGGAGAGTATGTGTGTGGTGAGAACACTTATTATCTACCCTCCTAGCAAATTTCAAGTATGTAATACAGCATTGTTAATTATAGTCTCATTGCTATAAGTTAGATTCCAGAGCTCATTCATCTTGCAGAGCTGAAAATTTATACCCTTTGACCAACATCTTCCCATCCCCCACCCCAGCTCCTGGCAACCACTGATGCAGACATTGGCCCTCAGTGTCCACGGCGTTATGGATGAGACATGAGATACATTCACATGGACTACCGAGTCCTGTGGAGGAAAAGGGAGAGCACAGCTATCCTCTCAAGGGGAGGGTGCCTTGGAGCAGCCTGGCCACTCTCTAGGGGAGAGTGCCCCAATCCTTGCCTTCACAGGTTTTTTTGGATTTGTTTGCTCAGGAATACAGGTAAAGCTCATTAATCATTGTCAGGCAGTAATGATCAAACAATGGATAGCATACAAAGAACTACTAGGGCTCATGCTGAGTCAGGGTCTGTTAGCTAAAAGGCTATAAAACTTTGGGAAACAAACTCATTTCCTGCTTGGACCCTTATCATTTAATTGAGAGCATTCTTAGCAAAGCAGGTTTCATAGGAGTTTATGTATTCCTTCTCAGGCCTGATCACCCAGGGAGCCCGCCCTTTCCAGCACAGGGCTGCACTGCCCTCTGTCATTGTTTCAGGATTAAGTCTGGCAGAGGAGGCAAGATAGCCAAGAGATTAGGAGACTTCTCCCAGACAGAATGAGGATTCAGGCTTTGTCAAAGCAGAGGGGCAAGGGTCTATCACCCCCTTTCTCCATAGCCCCCCAAGTCCTTCCCTGGGGCCTCCATGTGATCATGCCTGTCTTAGGTCATTCCTCCCTTGGGGAATCTTATCCATCATTGGCTAACCGACCAAGCATTGGGGGCCAGTTATGGATGAAGTAAAAGGAGCAGAAGCAGCCCTCCTTCCAGAGAGATAAGCTTTGTCCCCTTAGTGGCTTATGGTCCAAAGGTCACTCACTCAGCCTTAGCCATGGGGGGGTTACAGCTCCTGAAACCAAGCAGGCTTCCCAACAAACTACCACTCTGTTCTTGGCCTCAATGAATTCAACTATTTTAGATTCCACATATATAAGCAAGATCATGCAGTATTTGTCATTCTGTGTCTGGTTTATTTCATTTAATATAATGTCCTCTTTTAATATAAGGTTCATCCATGTTGTCACAAGTGGTAATATTTCTTTCCTTTTAAAGGCTCAGTAATATTGTACCCCACATATATTAGTTTCTTTATCCACTCACCTATTGATGGGCACTTCATGCGCACCTGTCGGTAGGTTGTCCCCATGTCTTGGTTGTTGTGAATAGTGCTGCAGTGAACACGGGAGTGCAGCTATCTTTTCAAAGTATTGATTTCAGTTCCTTTGGATATATACCCCAAAGTGAAATTCATGCATACCCTTTATGTTCTATATGTTTCTTTTAAAATAAGAAAATAAAGAAATTAAAGTGTTTAAAATTTAAAAGTTATATTGCAAGTGGCAGTGGTCCCTTGGGTTGCCTCATGGGCAGATAATGGCATCCTCCTGCCACCACAGGGAAATAAGCCAATGCAAGGTCCCTATGAAAAGGGAGGCTTGAGGGTGCCCACCCTGCTGGAGAAAGCGTGTTACACCATAACTGATGCGGACGCAACTGGGGCCCAAATCCTCTCTGAGCGGCATCCTCTGGGAATGGTGCAGACAGACATGGTTCAAGCAGATTATATAAAAGGTGGAGGTTAATCCATGAATGAGAAGCAAGAAATGGCTGGGGAAATGTACACTGTGATATTGGGGGAGGGGGCTCCGTTGTACAGAAGACCTGGAGGAGAAGGAAGGCAAAAACCCCCACCTTCTCAGGAGTTGCTGGACCTTGCTGACAGGGAGCGCACTGCCTCAGCTGTCCTTGTGATCCGGAAGCACAGGTCCAAGAAGTCACCTCTGATTCCCAAGTGCTGCCCAGAGATTCTTTGTAAGCACTAAAGACCCAAAACATGGAGCAATGTTCCCATTATTATATGCATTGTGATAGCTCTACACCTATATCACATTTTAGGTCTTGGGGGATCTTTTCCATGGCATTTTTTTTCACTCAGTTGTTTAAGAATTCACGGGACAGAAACAATGCAAGTTTCGTCTTCTCTGCTTGCAGAGGCGGAACAGAGAGGTGGGGGTGGAGGCTAGAGGCAGGTAGGCAGTTGGAGGAAAGGAAGAAAGGAAGAAAATTTTAGCAACTTCCCTGGGGGTCTGCTCTGAGCTAGTGCTTTGTAGAGAGATTCATGATTGGACACAGCAGCTGCTCTGGCTCCACTCACAGAGGTTGAATTCAGGCCGCAAAAGGTTCATTAACCTTCCCACTCTGACAGTACCCCTCAGAGGCCCCTCACATAGTCACGTTGTCCCTACAGATCTAGACTCAACTGAGTTTGCCCGGAGCACACAGGGAAACTGATCTCTACCCTATCTTTTAAGATAAAGTTCACATGCAAACAATTTTTGCTAGGTTCCAGCATTTTCTACTCTCTTTTACAATAACAGAAAAGTTCCTTACAAGTGAGTTTTTCCACTTTTCTTCTTTGTTTAAGGGTGAACCAGACAATTCTCTATGAGCTGATATTTTAAATGCCAACCAAGGGAATGTGGCAACTCGAGGACAGCAAAGTGGGACATGCCAGCTCCACTCCTGGTGCTGGTGTTCTGACAGAGACCCCGCTGGAGGGCAAGTGTGGAAAAAGCCTGCCAGGACCTTCGTACCAGAGTCACAGGCAGGGGCAGGCAAGCTGGGGGAGTGGGGTGGGACACATAACAGAAGCTGGTACCAGGCAAAATCAATCCCACCCTCGTGACAAGGCATGGCCCTGCCCAGATGACAGGGGTGCTTGCCACTGAAAGGGGAGAAATGTGTGTGTACATCTTTACACAAACACATCTGATGGGTGTACAGAAACACAGTGGGAAGTGTGGAAAAGACATACACCAGAGTGGTATTCTTATGATTTTTATTTTATTTTTGGTTATTGATATTTACCCCTTTCAATTTATTCTTTTTATTTTTATTAAATAAGCAAAATTAGAACGCACATGAGGACTGCTTTCATGGAATGGGAAGCTCCCCTCCAGAAGCCAGGTGGACAGAGCAGAGTTGGAAGGTTGCTGTTTTCCAAACTCCTGACCAGAGGAGGAGCCACAGAGAATGCTTTGCCCCCTGCCCCCACCCTCCCTCTCTAGAAGGAGCCCAGGTGGCACTGCAGTGACCACAGCCAACAGCAGCCTCTCTGGAGTGGCCCGATTTTCCCAGAGAAACAGGCTGAAGGGGACAGGACCCCTCCACATTCCAGTCCCAGAAAGGGGCGGCCAGAGCGGTGAGAACAAGCAGAAATGGATTCGCTGTGTGTGCAACGGCCCTGAAGTTGCTCAAATGAGGCAGATGTTTGGCGACTATTTTGTTTTTTTTTTACTGTTTTATTCGGTGAAATTAGTAAGAACTTTTCAAGTTTGACTTGCTTGCTACATGGGGACAACAGCAGGTTTTTTCAGTTCAAATGTTTCGCCCACACTCCATGAGAGGACACACAGTGTCCTGTCTGTAATGGTGAGCCAGGCTCTGGGCGGGCCAGCTACAGTCCTGAGCTGTCCCTGTCTGGGGCTGGGGTGGTGTCTGCTTCTCCAGTGAGTGCTGAGCAGTCCTGGGGGTCTGCTTCTGCAGTGCCAGGCCGGGTCTGTGCTGAATTACTGCCGACCCACAGCAGCCCTTCCAGGGTCCAGGCCATGCACTAGAGCAGGGGTGTCAAACTCATTTTCGCTGGAGGCCGCATCAGCCTCACGGTTGCCTTCAAAGGGCCGAATGTAATTTTAGGACTGTATAAATGTAACTACTCCGTAACAGTTAAGCGAGAGCTCAGTGCTTCCGCTTAGTAGAAACAAGGTGCTGGGCCAGATATGACAAGGTGAATGACTGGATTTAGCCTGTGGGCCTGTGTTTGCCACCTGTGCACTAGAAGGACAGCTTGCCCAATGGGCCTCCTGCGCCATGGCTCTGTGACCTCAGAAGGTCCCCCTGAGGCTGAACTAGAGAACTTGGTCTCATTAATACAAAGCTCACAGTCCATCCTTTCATTAAAGGTGTTTCTTGTAAAGTTGGTCATTGTCTGGATGCAGTGTCATTTCTTGGCTGGGTCGGAAGGTAACCTTTTGCATGAGGTCCCTAGAGGTCCGTTGTCATCACAAAAGGCAAAATTGATAGCCTGAACTGGGTTAGAAGTCCAGGCACCCACCCCTCCCATAGAGGAAGGCACAGGCACACCTAACACTGAGTCCCTGGATTAGCTGTACCTGCCCCCCACCACTGTGTACAAAGAAAAGTCACTGCAGCTCCTTGGCAACTTCTTGTGTGCAGTAGAAACACTATTTCTTGGGGTGCAGTCTGTGAGAATACTCACCTATTCCATAAGCACTAATCCAGTAAAAGGGCAGTGGATTACAATGCAGAGCAGAGTCCTGGGAAGCAAAGGTGGGAGGGAGAGGACCAGTCAGAGGGCGTTTCCAGAGAGATTCGATGTGACAATTCTCACCAGGGAGATGCCCAGACTCCCACTCATAACTGTGTCCATGGGCACCAAGAGCCAGGTTCACAAACATGGGTCAGACCAGCACACCTTTGGATTCAGACCCGATGTTTGCAGCTCCCACAGCTCCTACCCCAATCTCTGCTGCCCAATTTACTGTGCTAAATGACAGCCACGTCTCTATGTAATCACCCCTGCCTCCCACCTCCAGTGGCCGGGAATCAGTAACTGGGCTCTGTTACCTTTATGCCCCCTGCAGCACAGAACCCCACAGATAGCACACAAGAGGTGTTCAAAACCACCTATTGTAATAGTGTCAACAATACAAATAAAGTTAGAAAAGGTCCAAAGTATTGGTTGATTGACTGCCTCAGTTTTATATGCATAATTATATCCACAATTAAATCTCCACCAGGAGCAGCCCTGTCTATACACTACACACACAGCACAACAGAATTACAACTTAGGGTTTGTACGTGTGGGAGCACTTTATAAACTGTAGAGCTCCAGGGTTGCGGGCAGGCATTTCTCACCCCCTTGTGGAACAACAAGGGCCCAGAGAAAGGAGAGCTTCAACCTGAATGGTTATCCTAAATGTAAACAAATATGGATTTACTTCTTAAGGCCCTTGCTCCCTGAGTATACAAAGTCTTCTTTGAGTCTCTTTTCCAATTTCCTTTCCAAGTTGCTAAGAGCTTTTTGGGAGAAAAGTGAAAAGGGCTTCCTCCCGCAAGGGAGTCAGGAGCAAGGGCATAGGCTGGCGTCAGTGGGCGCAGAAAGAAGCGCCCTGCATCCCAAGGCAGATTTCCATTCCTAGTATCAGCGTAAAGGTACTTGCAAGACTTTTGCCCAGGTAGGAGAGGGCGGGGCTTCCTAGCTCCCGAGCCCCTTTCACAACGTGAGGTGCAGGCTGAGAAAGCCAGAAACAATCCAGATGCCAGAGTCCCCAAGTGCATGGCAACAAGCGCATGGTGCTCTTTCGGTATGGGGATACCCGTGCCCTCTGCATGGATTTTGGCCAGGATCCAGAGATACAGACCCTCAGGAGGGCAGGGGATTCACTCCAGCAGAGGCAGGGGTGGTAGCTCGGGCCAATAACCAGTTGTGGAAACAACAGTGTTGGGAAGAAGTGGCAATGTCAGGGGCAGCTCACCTGTGTCCCGAAGGTGTGCTGTGACTCTAGTTGTGGCCTATCCAGCCTCCTGCAGCACCCATACTTTTCTAGCTTGGCTCTTCCTGGCTTTCCACCCTGCCCAGGTGTGCCTAGAGTACTGCGGAGGTGACCTGAAATGTTTCATCAGGACTTTAGAGAAGCCTCCGGGATACAGCAGGACATAAACCCGAGATGGAGGCCGGAACCAAGGGCCCAGGCTCAGCAGACTTTGGGGGCTCTCTGGAGCTACCCTTGCTGCCTTTTAACCTTCCACCATGGCCCCGCTCCTCGTTCTGGATGGGGTAACGGTCTCCACTTTAAAGGAGAAGCCCCAAGCAGGGGGTCGGCCTTTCCTGTCTTTGAAGTTAAATCTCTGGCCACCTCAAAGTACCTCCCTTTAGAAATGAAATTCTTGAGTCCAAAGGTATCTGCTTTTACAAAGCTTTCGAAGTATGACGTCAAACTCCCCTCCAGAAAAGCACATTTATCCATTTATACTTCTACTGGATTATAATAAAGGGTCCTCTCCCTCAGTCCTAATTAACAGTAGGATTATTATTATTTTTAAGTACCTGCCAGTTTTAGAGGTTTAATATAATAGGCCATTGCTGCTTTAATTTGCACTTTTTGATTACATTTGGAGTGTTAAAATGATAGTTGTCAATTGCCAATTCAGATCCTTGATCTATTTTATTCCCAACATTTGAACAAATTTTCTTATTTGTTTCTAAAGGAACTTAACCTACCGATAATTTCTTTTGACATTTTTGTCAGAAAAATTGTTTCCAATTTATAATTTTCTTTTGTAACTTTCAGTTTTTTCTTACTTTGTAGTTTAATATTCCTCTGATTATCAAAGTCAATAAATAAAACAGTACCTTTTGTGTCTGTCTTTTCCATATTAGGGTGAAGAGCTGAGCATTTTCGTTACTCTCTTTCCTCACTGATTGATTTGAGTATGTAATCTGAATATTTAGGCACAGCTTGTCATTATTACATGCTTATTTTTGTATTAAAATGTGTTATTTAATGACTAATCTTTTCATATCTGCATTAAATTTAATGAATAAACATATAGATAAACACTTAGCATAGTGCCTGGCACATAGTAAGCACTGAATAACTTTTAGCTTTAAAATTATTACTTCCACAAGTATTGTGAATTAACCCCATGTTCAACTGTTTTAATGTTCACCACAAGTTCTTTCCCACAGAATTTCCTGGTCTTGAGTTCTTAATTTTGTTTCCTGTCTCACATGGACTAAATTTTTGAGTCATGTTTTTAAAAAAATATAACCTGGGAATATATTTTTAGGTCTTCAGATATCTGGCAATATTTCTATTGCACTCCTGTGTAAAATAAAAATGGCATAATTCACTATGGCTTAATCACAATACTTTCACCTTAAACTGGTTTGTTTATTTGTTTGTTTTTGATTCTCTTATTTTTTGCTGTTTGGCATATCACAGAAGAAATCTAAAACCATTAGACTTGTACTTTTTTGTTTTTGATCTGCCCAATAATTATTCTTGGGATATTCATAGGATTTTTCTTCATCTTATAAGGAAAAGCTTTGCTCCAGAGTTTCTGAGTGTTGGGTTTCATTTCATCTTTTTCTCCAATATAATAATGTAGTAAAGTCAACCTGCAGAGCTACTGTGGAAACCTAAAAATATAATATGTTATGTATGTGCATTTGTTCTATGGAATTTGTTATTCCTCAGAAACATATTTGATTCTTAAGTGTTGACCTCTGTCATCTGTCTCCAACAAACAGTTCCCACCGTTTCATCACGGTCAGCAGCTCGCGTTTGCTCCACCTCAACGTCACAGCAGCTCTTACATCCCCCTTGTGGATTTCAGCTCTACAGTTGAACTGGTTCCCATGACATGTGTCCTTAGTCAGTCATCTACCTTTAAATTTCATCTTGTTGCAGTTTTGTCTTACACAGTTGTCTCCTTGAGAGTTATCATTTCTGTTTGAGGCTATGCAATCTTGTATTCTGTTAAGGTAACCAAGTAACCCAGAAACTTTTTTTCTGCATCCTGGGAAAGGTCATTTTCAGAGGTCTGCTCCTCTGACACTGACACAGGGCAAGGCCTTTCTAGGCAAGTAGATTGACTGGGGTTCTATGTGGGTTCCAGCTCCCTTCCAAACATTTTAACAAACATCTTCCAGCCCGACATCCACCCTTAGAAGGCATCCATATGGGGACATCTCTATGCACTGAGGTGGACAGATCTCCCACCCCTTTCTCCATAATGGCTATTCTCTGTCTCACTGTATGGTGCTCTGAATCTACAGGCTGCATGAAACCCAGCATTCATTATTATGAATTCATTATTATGCTTCCAGCATTCATTATTAACAGGACATTGTGCTGCTCTTCCCCTTCCTCCCATGCAGACACCCATGCATTGCTTAAAAGATTTCACACCCGAAGACACAATTTAACATCATTCAACCAGCAATCTGTGCCAACTGGTTAGTTAAAGGGAACTGCCATATATTTATGAATGTGAGAAGATAGAATAAGAAAGAGAAATGAGGTTGTGGAACCTCATAAAAGAAGCACACACCATAGGAAAATCTCTGCTGGGCTGCTTTCTTAATGTGGACACAGGATAGTAGAGTAATGAACACGCATTGAAGTCAAGGCCCTGGGTTCCAACCCAAGACAGATAACTTGTTCAAAATCACCCAGGTATTGAGTGACCTTGGGCAGTTACTTGACCTCCCCATGACTCCTCATTGGCAAATGGTGGAGAGGCAAGACAGTAATAGAACGTGTTACTGGGGTGATAAAATATTATAGGATTAGTTTATGAAGATGGCCACAATCATTGAATTGTACATTTGAAATGGGTAAATTTCACAATATGTAATATACACCTTAACGTAGTTGTTTTTGAAATAAGTCAATATTCCTTGTCATTACATGCCAACACTGTCCACAGGTTGACTTTTGCCAATTTTGTATGTTTTCAATTCCTTCCCTGGGAGTTCTGAGCCTGTTGAGTATGTTACTCACTAGGAGAGCAGAAGGATTGGGGATCTGAATACAATGTTGTAGAATATTTCTTGTGCTCCCAAATCTCCTGTTCCTCATACTGTAGCCCCAGTTTATAGATATTTAGTTTTACTTTTAGCTATTCATCCTGTCTCTCATATTACTTTTAATTACACATCCTAGTTCTGACATTAATGAGCTAGGAAATTTAGGCATTTTTCCTCTCCAGCCTTAGATTATTCCTCACCTTCCAAAAAGAGGTAAATGAACTAAACAATCTTAATTTTTGCTTTCAGCTCATAATGACAGGATGATCTTTTCTCATCCTTTCCAAGTTCTCAGATCTATTAGGCCTTTAGCTCATGTCATAGCCCCACACCTAAGGCAATGAGCCAGTGGTCCAGGCCAGGCCTGAGGAACATCCTCCATGCCTAAGCTCTGCAGGCCACAACAGCCACAAAACAAAGCCTGTGTCACCTCCTCCAAATACACCTTGAGGGTAGGAAACAACTTGGCATTAAAAGATTCCAACCTGGGTCCATTGTTTCCCACCTGAGGAATCTTAGACAGGTTACCTATCTTCTTTAAACTTCAAGTTCCTAGTCTTTAAATGGCATTAATAAACCATATCTTTCAGTGTTACCATAAAAATTTTAAAAACATATCAATAAGAGCATTTAGCATATCCTAAGAACTTCAGGGGCATGAGTGGATGAACCAATGAGGCTCTGATCAGTCACATGACTGTTCCAGGGCCAGCTGTGGTGAATTGACTGGACAGTCCTGACATGGGCAGTTTAATTAGGCTAATTGAACAGGGACCCCTTTCTTCCTTGCTCTTCTGTTTTTCTGTTTGCTCTAATAGAGAGAAACGAGTTAATGAAAAACAAACATTTTCTAGTGAACACTCCTCAAACAGCTGAGGGTTGTTGCAAGGTTGAGAAAAAAAACAACTTCAACTCAATTTGAAAGGTCAGGAATTAGGATAAGCAAAACAATCTCATGACAAGAGCCAGTCCCTGGGAAGCCATGAGTGACAGGAGCCTGCGGCTATGTAACCAGTGTGGAAAACAGGAAGCGTCCTGGGAGGAGTGAAATAAATCCTCAAAGCTGAGACTCCATTTCATCACGTCCTCCTCCAGGAAGGCCAGTAGATGACTTCAAAGTAGCTCATGGGCAGGAGTCCACTGCCCAGGAGAGCCCTAGGTAGTTCTCTTCCCTGGAACACAGTGGAAAAGAGGCTCACAGCCATATTCAAGTTCAAAAGATTGAGGCTGGAATTCCAAGACCAAGGTCCCAGTAGCTTTGGGGTCTGGTAAGAGCACTCTTTCTAGGTGGCTGCCTTCTTGCTGTGTCCTCACAGAGGAGAGAGAGAGAGTAAGCTCTCTGGTCTCTTTTTATAAGGGCGCTAATTCCCTCGTAAGAACCCACATCATTTAACCTAAAGCTCCACTTCCTTACACCATCACACTGGGGTTTAGAACTTCTACGCAGGAATTTTAGGAGAACACAAACATTCAGTCTGTAACAGAGCATGCATGGCCATTATGTTCCTTCTGATGCAAGGCACTGAGAAAAGCCAGGATCTTTTCTGCGGTATTCGCGCCAAGAATGCATGACCAGCATATGATAATAAGGAAATACTGGATGAACTCAGGTTGAGGGTTCTCCTAGACAATGAAGGGCTTGTACTCTAAGACTCAAAGATGTGATTGACCAGGAAAGACCAAGAAACTATTCCAGATTGAAAGAGGTAATGAGACAGGGCACGTAAATGTAATGTGTGTTCCTAAACAAGATCAGAAAGAATGAAGAAACATGGATGGGCCAGCTGTCCAAATTCTAACAGAGCCTTTGAATCACCTACCACTGTGATGGTAACCAGAGTGACTCCTTTATCCCCATCATTGCTTCTGCATGTGTTAGCTGATGTTCTGCTGTAAGAAAGAGTGCTCCCTTTATCTGTATTCATTCATTTATTTATATCAGTATGTGACTGGCAATCAAATTTTTTTCAGTGTTATTGAGATACGAATGACATATTTAAAGTGTACAGTGTGATGATTTGATATATACACACACACATTATAAAAGGACTCTCGCCTATTAAGTTAATTAAAACATCAAGTTAATTAAAATATCCTCTATCAAGTTTATTAATAATCTCACATGTTTTTAGCCCATTTTTAATTTGGGGGTGGGGATTGTTTTTTGTTTTGGGTGAGAATATGTAAGTACTACTCTCTTAGCAAATTTCAACTATAAAATACAGTGTTATCAACTATAGTTACTATGTTATACATTAGATCCTCAGAACCTACTCATCTTATGCCTGGAAGTTTTTACCAATCTTTCCCCGACCCCTCCACCCCCAGCAGTCATTTTCCACTCTCTGTTTCTGAGTTTGACTGTTGTTTTTTTTTTAGATTCCACATGTGACATGATACAGTATTATTTGTCTTTTTCTGATTTATTTCATGTAGCATACTAAATATTCATCTATTCTATCTCAAATTACAGTATTTACTTCTTTTGTAAGGGTGAAGAATATTCATATATGTATTCTCATATTTTCATGCTCTATTCATGTATTCATGAATACTCCCATGTGTTGCTGGGGAGTGTTTCCGTGCATTGGCTATGGGAGTACAGATACCTCTTCAAGAGAGTGATTTCCTTTGAATAAATACTCAGCAGTGAAATTTCTGGATCAGATGGTGGTTCTATTTTTAATTTCTTGGGGAATCTCCTTACTCTTTCCACAGTGGCTGTGTTACTGAACAGCACTTGGGGTTCTGCTGCCTGCTGCTGTTCTCTAGGCAAAAATTCCAGAGGCAAAGGTTTGGTGACAAAGGAAGAGAGCAGTTACTGCAGTCTATCAAGTCACAGCTTTAATCACTTAAGTCTATCAGTTAAGGCTACACTCCAACACCTGAGTTCTGCTAGCTTTTCCATATTAGTTTTTAGTTATCTTGTTTCCATAGGGTTAGTTTACAAACTAAAACAACATAAGATACACAAGCTACACCATTTTTAAAGAATGGCTGGCTTCTGCCCCAGAGTCTGTTCCCTCTGGAACACCGGGAGAATAAACTTGCCACCCTCTGCCAGGCCAGCCTGATCCTAGGCTGTGCCTGGAGTTCCTTCCCAAAGAAAGTACCACCCATTGGGGAATGCAGGCAGCTGCAGCACGATCGTCCAGGCATCCTCGAGGAAGAAGAGCCTGAGAGCAAGCCTGAGAATGACCCTAGAGCCAGAGCCTGAGCTGGAGCCAACTCAGGAGCCAGGGCCCAATCTCTGAGCCAGGCAGCTAGCCCTCTCTTTATTTCCAATGGCTCTCACGGTGTTCCACTTCCCAGCAAGTCCCGCCCTAGACTGCCCACAGTTGCCTCCACAAACTGTTCCTAGGGCCCCTCCCTACTTCTTTCCAGTGATCTGAGTTATCTTGGTCAGATCTCTCTGTAAGGCCACACTGTTTTACATTCCCAGTAATGGTGCACTAGAGTTCCCCACCTTTCACATCGTCTCCAACACTTGTCATTTCCTGTCATTTTGATAATGGCCATTCTAACAAATGTGTGGTGCTATCTCACTGTGGCTTTGGTTTAAATTTCCCTGGTATCTGTGATATTGAACACCTTTTTATGTACCCGTTGGCCATGTGTATGTTTTCTTTGGAAAAACATCTATCCAGGTCCTTTGTCCACTTCTTAACTGGATTATGTTTTTGCTATTGAGCTTCATGAATTCCTTATATATTTTGGATATTAACCCCTGTGGCAGCAAGATAATGTTTTGATGTTATACCATCCTAAAGCTGCCTTTTTGGGTTATAAATTCTAAACTGTTTATTAAGAAACAGAAGACTCAGAAAGCACCTTTGACCTTCTCCCCTTTCCTGTCCAAGAGAGTTAGACGGAGAAACCCGCTTCAGAGAGGAAATCTTAGGATGTCACCTTCCTAATTTGATTTAGTAGGGTAAATAGAGGGCTTCAGCAGGTGTCTGTTGGCTAGATACACCCTGTGTCCCATTGTTTTGGAGTCACTAGCCCTGTATGTGTGTGTTTCACTCTTCCTCAACTACCTGCAAATTGCCCAGTCCCACTTCTGAAATCTAATACCCTGTTCCCCTCTTTCTCCTTTGTCCAAAAATGTTTTATATAGTCAATGTTGCCTCACTGTTTTTGGAATTTTCATGCCTATGTGAATTCCTATGGACATGTATTAGAAATTTGATTTTCTTCTGTTAACCTGTCTGTGCTAATTTAATAATTAGTCTAGCCAAAGAACTTAGAAGATGGGAGGAAAAGTATTCATATTTTTCAGCCCTACCATGCTCCAATTGTCTCTGCTTTGGTCCGTGGATCCTTCACACAGACTTCTACACTCTTAGACACTTGTGCCCCTCATTCTTCAAACTCTTCCGTTCTATCTGGCAGTGTCCCAGGGCTGGCTTGTACCTTATTGCCCCATCCCTGGTTCAGGTCACTCCTTCAAGGTGCCTAGGTTCATTTTAGTGAAGTATTAGAACCCGCCTGGACACTAGATGGGTGTGTTGCTTTGGGGAGAGGTGGGACCTGTTCTGAAGCCTCACAGTGGTCAGAGGCAGGGACTGTATGTGTACACATGCAAATATACATACATGCACATTCATCTACATACAGTCTATGACTGCTTTGAGATCAGTCATGCCCCAAACATCTCTGTGCACTTTTCAGCTTTAGTAACTTGAAGTGTCTAGATATCACAAGCTTATAAAAATGAAACTTGAGTTTCATTATTTTTTTATTTATTTAGTTTTGTGAACTTAATTAACATTTTTATATTAATTTTAATCCCATTAACTTAAGATGGCAAACACTGACACCAAAGACCTAAAATTAAAGATTAATTTTTCAAAATTAAACAACTGTATACAAGACATATAAACTTTCAAATGCAGTTTTTTGAAAGTATACAGCATTTACTTTCTGAACTTTTTAAAGTATAAAATTGCACTAAGACTTTCAGGACACTCTGATGTTTAACAAGAATCACCAGTTCATACTGATACTTCCCATTCTCATCCCACACATCAGAGACCTCAGTCAATTAACCCATTGGTGCCGTGTAACTGGTATCCTAATCTTTCAGGCCACCTCAGAGAGTCCCCTCAACAGCCAGCTTTCCCAGATACATGACACATTACTGTTGCCACCAGCCACAAACCATATTTCTAATGCAAACCACTGCCTTCACTCCCTCTTCTCTTCCTTATTTGCCCCTTATCCTTACCAGTTTTTAACAATAATATTAATAACTCAACATGATTGCTGATATTAGCAAGTTCAGACACTTTTGAATGCTTTAAATACATAATCTTATTTAATTCCGTTTTCACCCTATAAGATAAATATATTTGCTCCCATTTTAGTGATGAAAAAATCAAGAAGACAATTTAAGTTAATTGTCCCAAGTTACTAGAAAACAAAATTGACATTGTTGCTTGGAACTCAGGTACTACTCCTGTGACTCTTGTTTCCCCAGCTCATTTCAAATGCTTTCAGGACAAGGAACACTATTTCCCTTTGAACCCACTAAGTTTATAGAACAATGTTTTAACTCGACTCATTTTAGTAAAATGGGATGTTTATGGATTTACACAGGCCAGAAGGACAGATCTAGATAGACTCGTCAGAAAGCAAACAGACACTGTAGCTCAACAGATTTAGTGACTCCTAAGATTCAAGAACCTTTCTCCTGCTTGAACAAGAAGGAATTTATCAGATTGCTCCTACTTGCTAATTAAAAGACTTTACAGAGAATTGTGCTTCTGATTAAATGGCCTTGAAATCTGGGGGAAGAACCACATCTGGCTGGAGGTCTTTCTGATCCAAGCACAGATTTGTCCACCTGTAGATATTTCTTTAATATTTAGACTCAGAGAAGTGAAAAATAGTAAGACAAAATATTGAAACATATAAAAATGCCTTTCCTTTGCTCCATGCTATAGGAAGGAATATGTGCTCACTTGAGACCAGTTCAAGCACTGTGAACTAGTTACCACTCATTTCTCTCCAACGTGTGGACAAAGCAGTGAGCAAAGAATTAAAGCATTGTTCCGTAAGAGATATCTATTAGTAATATTTTTACTTCCACAGTCCGTTTGAATAGCAGGAGAACATACTTCTACATACACAAGCACGAAGGATTTGAGGAAGTAGCTACGCTCTTTCTAAGCTCCAATTTGAACCTGTTCCATTTTGAAATTCAACCAGAATTAAGATGTCACAGGTGGGCACAGGTAACCAGGTTCTTGGTGATCGGGACAAAGAATTGAACCAAACACCCAGAGTTTATAGCAGAGAACATGGGAGCAGGCCAACTCCAAGCAGAGACTGACCTCATGGGCTGGAGGGACTGTATTCTTATAGGGCAGATCCTTCCTGGCTAGTTTTGGTGGCTTTTACTGAGCATGTGCAAGTAGTTGCATTACTTTAAAGCTACTGCACATGTGGTCTCCCATGACTTTCCCTGATTGGCCACCAGGGAAGAGGGTCCCACAATGCTACCGAATTGACCCCCTTTCTCCTGGGGTCCCCCTGTACTAGGTTTACCTTTCCCTTTGCCAGAGAATTATAGCTCTCCATGTTAGAGATTGGTGAAAAGGAATTATTTATTCCAGTTATACAGACTTAACAGTAATGACTTAATGTCTTCATCAAAATCCCAAAGTCCCTTAAAACACCCACAAACACACACAGTCCTTCCTTCCCCCTTTGCCCAGTCTGGGGTACTGTATCTCAGGAAAAGAAATAGAAGTCCATGGCTCAGGCAGCCCCTGGTTTTTCCCAGTAATCCATGCTTGACTGGGAGACCTCCCTTGGTTCCCACCACCATCAGCTGTGTCACCTGGATCTCCAGCTAAACCTGCGTGGTAGTTCTCTGCTAAAGCCACCTGGTGGTTCTCTACTAAAGCCACATGGTGATTCTTCTCATGGCTGCAGGGGGTCCCCATGCTGCCAAAAGCACTTGGTTCTCCTCACTGCCACAGCCGCATGGTCCTCTCTTCAATGGCTGCCGAGTCTAGGTTTAAATCCCCGCGCCAATCTTCCTCTGTAGCCCCATTTCTGACTCCTCCCACAATTGGCCACACTTGCCAGCACCCCCATATCCTTCCAGCTTTACTGGGCTGCCACCATGAGTCTGGGCAGGGGTGGCCCCATGTCGTGGAGACAATCATCTCCAAGCTCTCACGCAGGCACTGTAACTCGGGGGAGTTGCCTCCCAGTTACATCCTGGGGGGAAGTTCTTTCCATCCCCCTGGCTCAGAGCATGGCCACAGCTATTTAACTTATCTATGCAACCAGTTAAAGGTTATAGATGTGTTGCAAAGGTTAGTTGCCATGCAAAACAGCTCTCAATGGCCCTGCTTCAGGTGTCCCTTCCCTCAACTCATACCTGTGGTGAGGGTGAGGATATCCTATATATCTTTCTAATATTTCCCGGACACCTTGAGTTCTGGACCCCATTACAAATCCTTCTTTTGGGGGCCCCTGGCTGCACCCTCCTACAAGGACAAATGTCTTATGTTTACAGGTGAGTTTTTCAGCAACCAGATTTGGCTAATGAGACAAATTTGGGGTGCATCCTGTCTAATTTACCCCATTACCTGGTTCTTCTTTCTTCTCTTCCTCATCCAAGGGTCCGCAACAGGACATTTAGATAATTTCCTCAGCACAGTATTGTTTAGGTTGACAAGGCCACTGTAACCAATTTGCTGACTAACCCAGTGACTAATCTTTTCACCCAGCTGCAGACATGGTAAGGCCATGTTGCCTGAAGTGTTTCTCACTTGACTGTCAGCTCTGTACAGGCAGAAACTATGTTTTATTTATTTTAGAAGTGGATGTAAGAGTAGTAACAGCTGTTTGTTGAGCAACCACAGAGAACTAAGTATTCTGCTTATGCCCACTCTAATTCTCCTTCAGGACAGTATGATGGCCATTACCACATTCCAGACGAGGAACTGAGGCCTGTAAGATTATAACATGGTCAAGATCCAATACTTAGCATTAGGGTTGGGATATAAATTTTCAAATCTGGTTGGTCTGAAGCCTGGATTGTTTCTGCTAGGCCAGGCGCTCACCCCCTGCCCTCGCCTCCACCCACAAACCAGTACCTGGGAGGAAGCCTGCATGAAATGACTCAATTTGCGACTGTTGAATGAAATTGCGTTAGACTGGCTTCTGAGTGGCAGCAACACCTGGCAGCTCCTGAGACCTGTCTACATTCTAGCCGAACTGGATGGTGTGGAGGGGGGAATAAAGTTTTTTTTTTTAAACATTTTCTATCCTCGCCTGAGGATGTGCCTATTGATTTTAGAAAGAGGGGAAGGAAAGGAGAAAGAGAAGGAGAGAAACATCAGTGTGAGAGAGAAACACGTGCCCCAGCTGGAGACAGAACTGCAACACAAACCCCTGATCAGGATCGGACCTGCAACCTTTTGGTCTATGGGATGATGGCCAACCAACTGAGCCACAACGGTCTGGGCAGGTGGAAGTAAAGTTTTGAAATGGTGGGAAAAACTCCAGAGTGGACCTGTCATTGAAGACATACAGTAAGTGACCAAGGCTTGGCTCATAGTTGTCAAAATGCTAAAATGGAGTATTTATACTTGACCACCAGCATTCCTTTTAGCTTAACTATTCTGTACTTACTTGTCAAAATGCTTCCTCCTGCACCCTGAGGGGGAAATCTCTGCAATCCCCAGGGCCACTCACCTCCTCTCATCCTAGCTGTTAACCCACACCCTCTCTTTTTGAGAAGCAGCTTTACAAAAAGAACTAATCTGCTTTTGGAAAGGTAGATGCTTAGCAAATCGAGCTGTAGCAATTCCCATTTAGAGCTAACACCAAGCCCACAGTGTGCCCAGCGATTACAGAAGAAAAGTCCATACTTATATATCTTCATTCTTTTTTCTTTTTTGCATTATAACAAATAAAGAATGAACTTTTTTAAAGGGGAAGCATTAGAATGAAGATCAGCACATACTGTAAATAAAAGTCTAATTCTTTCTGAAATAAAAAGGCCTTTAGATATGTGATAAAAGCTATTCATTCTATATCTGAGAAATTCTCAGATAAAAGAGAGGAGGCTGTTTTTAAGATCAAACATTCTATTTTGTGCAAATGTACATAATAATAAAATTTTTTGGAGGAGGGCATTAAACATGTATTTATTTTTAAATGTATTATTTCTAATTTATTTATTCAGGCCAAGATGCAAATGTGAATTAATATCCAGATTAGGTAAAGAAAAAAAGAAAGAAAAAGGCTAATGCTGAATCTCTGGGGAAATGAACACATTTTCCAAGCTGGAGTTTGAAAATTAGCACCTTTATGAACCAGCAGTCATTAGCATGTCAAGAACTAGCATGGTACCTCTTTCAGTACAGTTAATGAAACAATTCTTTTTATTTGTTTTTTTGCAGAATGCTGCGTTAGCTTGGCTTATAGAGGCAGAATTCCGTGGAGGTCAATGGAAGTTCACCTGTCAAAAATAGAAGTACTGACCTATAAAGATTTGTTTCGGATGTAATCTTTCCAGGGTCTGGGGTATTCAGAAGAAATACAACTGAGCAGGGGACGATGTTGTTGGCTGGGGAGCAGAGCGTTGCCCCTTCTCCACAGGAGCCCCCTGGGGTTCCCAGGCTCATGGGGGATGCTCCCACATCACAGAACCCAGCCAGCTGCAACCTGGGCCAGCTCCAGGGGAAGCTCAAAATCCTTCTCAACACAGAAACCCCCACAGCATGTCCCCGAGAGCTGAATCAACGGATGGAAGCTATGTGGATGATTTGGGGAAGGTTTTCCACTTCGGACACACAAATTTCACTTTGAGAAAATGTAACTCTCCTTAAGTGAAAGACTATGGTGAAAGCATGGACTGGAATTAGTAGAAACTGCTAGTTTTCCATCTGTATGGGAGGGGCACACTGCAGTAAACAACATGTCCCACATTAAGAAGTAAAAGATAGGATTATTTACATTTCAAAGGAGTCTCCCACTTATGAGAGGGTTCATCAGATTCCCTTTTTATAAAAATTAAACTTGTTATTATGGAAAAAAGTACAAAACAACTTTTTAAAGTAGAAAATATTGTCTATATACATCACTCAGAGGTAAACCCTGTGAATAATACCTCTTCTCAGAAATAGTTTTTCTCTATATATATTTTGGAAGAGAATGGAATCATATTAAATATATCATTTTGTAACCTACTTTTTACTTAAAATACATTATGGACATTTTTTCATGTGAAGAAAATATTTCTCCAGCAGAATTTTTAATGGCTTTGTGGAATTTCACTAAATAGGTTTATTAAATACTCTGTTGAGGTTCATTTAGATTGCTTTCAATTTTTTCCCTTATGAAGAATGCTGTGGTGTAAATTCTTTCAGCTAAATATTTGCTCATTTCTGTATTTGTTTCTTTAGAATCCATTTCCAGATCTGAAATTCTGTTGAAGAGCATGCACATTTAAAGTGCTTATTGTTTATTGCAAAACTACCACACAGAAATTTGCCGTTGAAATGTGCAGTTGTTAATTACCACTTAGGTGGAACACAGCTTTGTAAGCTTGTTGGTTACTCTTATCTTTTTCCTTTCTCGGCATGCCCTTGCTTATTTTCGGGCAGCCTGCCAAGCAGTCCAGGTACACAGGCAGTGATGAAATTATAATGTTGCTATGTGTAATCGGAAAAGCTTTTAGGAACAGTTTCCTATTGTTTCGGGAGATTTCCTTGATCTCCTTTCCACTTGTCACTTTTTTTAATTCGGTATTTCCTCAAATATGTGTCTATTCTGAGTCGGCCCAGATAGCAGGTCAGCTCCTCTGGTCCCTGTGGCAATCTGGTGAGGTAGTCACTATGTTCACTGTCATGAAGTTCAGTGAAGTCATGCTTTTGAATCACTTTTAAGTAACAAACTACTTTTGAAGTCTCTGGAAAGAAACTGTAATGACCCAGAGTCTAGGCTTTGTGGTAGTGGTCCCAGGCAGGTTGGGGTGGGCATCCTTCTAGTTTGATCTCAGACCCTTTTCCCAGGCCAGTGAGGTTGAGTCAGTATTCCCCATACTGTGGAGGGGTGAAATCCCCACTTCCTTACAATAGATCCAGTTTTAAGAAAGGTGTAATGTATTTGTTGTTTACAACAAAAACAAAACAAACAAACAAACAAAACCAAGATGGATTTGGCTTCCAGAAAGAGTCATCTGCAATAAGAAGGGATTCCATCCAGAGGGGAGAAATAAAGCAAAAGACTGATTACTGAAAAAAAAAAAAAACTGAAATGCAGAGAAGACCCTAAGAAGCCTATATTCCAAAATGTCAGATGAACACTGAAATAAATGTCAGATAACATTAAATAAAATAAAACTCATTTCATGGGAGCTTTACAGGTTTTTATAATCCAAAAGACTGAATCATTTAAAAAACATCTGTTCTTTCCACCTGTTAGAAGTTGGAGAAACCAACATCAACAAAAGACAAAAAATAAATAAATAGTTAACCCTCTGTAAAGTTTGAAAAAAATCTCTGCTGCTACTCAGACTTTTATTTTAAGGCACCAAAGCACCACTTTAACGGTGTTTTAAGTCCTTTTCTGGATCCATCTGCTACTGTGGCCCAGGGTAGAAGGAAGAATTATTTTCTCTCTGTTCCTCAATCTGGTTTCATGCATTTTATTTCTAAAGAAAAAATGGTGCTTGTTGTTGCCTTGATGCTAATTGAAACAGGTAAGATTCCAGGCTCATAATTATGCATTGCTTTTGTCAACATTTCACAGAGTGTCAACAAAAAGGCAGCTTGCAGAAAGCCTTTGCTTGGCCTGGCTGGATGCACCTATGCACACTCAGGATTTCAACTACCCCCTGGATCAGCAATGAGCAACCCCGTTATCACAAGCACCAATTATGAAACTATTAAAATGTTTGTTTTTAACATCATTTTTATATTTAGAAATAACATATATTTTGTTTTTAATTAGGGAATGCAACAGGACTTAAGGAATATGTCATTCATTATTTTTCTATCATGGATGGATTTCACTTTAGGAGAAATTTTCTCAAAGTGTGGAGTCTTCAAGCACTGTGCAGTGTGCATAGGGAATGTCACATCTTTGAAGACATGTTATTCACAATAGAAAAACCAAGAAAAGGGATGGTGGGGTCGGGGGGTGAGAGAATTAGGGCCTGAGGAAGACACAGAGGGACCGAAAAGATGGATGTGATAGGATGTTTACAGAAGATCTCGAAGGTAAAGGAGAGAAAGTGTCATGCCATGTCAGATGTGACATTATGGCCATTATGGGCTGAACTATGGGCCCTCTCACCCCCTGCCAAATTCACATGTTGCACTCTAACCTCTAGCACCTCATCATGTGATTGTATTGGAGTTAGGGTCTTTAAAGAGGTACTTAAGCTAAGATGAGGTCACTAAATATTACCGGTACCCTCATAAGCAGAGGATATTCAATGCAGAGAGTACAGAGAGGAGATCATATGAGAACACGGGGAGAGATGGCCATCTGCAAGCAAGGAGAGAGGCCTCAGGAGGAACTGACCCTGTCGAAACCTTGATCTAGGACTCTTAGCCTTCAAAACTGTGAGAGAATAGATTTCTGTCATTTAAGCCCGAGTCTGTGGTATTATGTTGTTGCAGCCCCTGCCAGCTCATGCAATGGCCAACTTTCCTTTTTCCCAGTTTACTAAGTAATGATTTATATTTTCCAGTCTTGATGCAACCACATATAACCCTTACCTTCCAATGTTCTACTTGTCTCTACCTAGTCTTGGCTGTCTGGAATGGCAACCGCTACCTACACTCACCTAAACCACACCCCTGTGATGGGCCTCCTCACAGGCTATTAGTCCCCAAGACTCCTCTGATGCCACTGCCTGTAGTTCTGCTGCTGCTTATCCCACACCTGGGCAGTCCCATCAGCCCCTGCCTCTGAGTGCACCATCATAGTCTCTGCCCTCTCCATCTCATGGGAGTTTTAGGGCCTATTTCTACATTCACCCTGTGACAGGCAAAAGACAAGATAAAGAGATAGATTCCATTTCTGGGATCACAAATAACCTCTCCAAGCTCTCCAGCCTTCTGGGTGTGACCTTAAGGGACAGTTGTTTGCTCTGTTTGTGTTGTGTGTCCATGTTCACTTGTTGGGGGGTATTGGTGTCATCTTATTCTCTCAGCTGGTCCCCCAAGACTGGTGCTGACATGCTGCATGCCTTAGACGCAGAGGCAGAAAGGGGGAAGGAAACACACTTCTCCTTGAGAGCTGCTTCTCTGTCTGTCACTGCCCACTGCCTGCTGCTTTGCATTTTCTAACAATATTTTAATTGAGATATTACATATGCATGACTAAAAACAATTTACCAAAAAGCTTAAAATGAAAAATAACCATCCTCTGTCTCAATCTCTCCATGCCTCTTAATCTTCATCTCCAGAGTCAATCACACTTCAAACTATTTTAGTTGAGCCCTGGACAGTGTGGCTCAGTTGATTGGAGTGTCCTCTTGTACAACAAATGGTTAGGGATTCAATTCCCAGTTGGGGCCCATCTTAGGTTGCAGGTTCAATCCCCTGTCAAGGCATGTATGGAAGGCAACCAATCAATGTTTCTCTGTCACATCATTGTTTCTCTCTATCTGCCCCTTCCTCTCTCTTCCTGGTCAATAAACATATTTAAAAACAAAAAAGTTATTTTAGTTGATTCTGTAAAAGGTAATTCAACACTTTTAAAGTACATATTCATATTACTGTCTTCTAATCTTTTGCATTTTAGACATTACTTCCTGCCATCACAGCTAAGGATTTCACTGTCCTCCATCTCCTGTTCCCCCTATGGTTATTTCTAGTTAAATCTCCCAACTATTCCATTGACTATTTAAATGTCTTTAATGTTGAGCAAGATGATATACTATGATTACATGGTATTATTTATAACAGCTGAACCCTTTCCCAACCAATAGTGAGGGAAGGGGGAAGGATGCCAGGAGCAGAGAAGTGGCAAAGTGGGTGAGCCAAGTCCCTGGGGGGCGGAGATAGCAGGATGGGAAGAAAACCAGAGGCAGAGCGTGTTCACCTAGTTTCCCACAGGGCCTCCAAGAAGAGGCTACGTGTATTCATTAGTCAGGATTAGGTCAAGAAAAGAAGATACTGTATGTGTTTTGGGTGTGAGGGTTTTTATATAAGGACTTACGGTCTTAGACAACCCCTGGATGACCTGGAAGTGTGAAGGAACAGAATGGAAGGCTGACCTCAATGGTTTCAGTCTGGAACACCAATTCTGGGGGTTCTCAAGAGCATACCAGGGGACCACTGAGGATCTCATGTCTGCTGGCATCTTTGGCTGCCTCTGGGGGGTAATGCCTCTCCTCTACCGTCTTCTAAATGCCCCACAAGTATGCCTCATTGGCAGACTCTACCCCAGGCCATTTTGGGAAAGAAGATTTTAGAGAGTGTAGTTTCTAGCTTACCAGCTGCAGAATAAACCTGAGTGCCGGCAATAGTAACGCCAAACTGACATCAGACAGTCCTGCATGTGGGAGACTTGCAACTCCTCTGTGATGAGGAAGCCTTGCAGAGGCCCTTCAAGCCCTGCGGAGGGGTACAGAATGTATCTGAAAACTGAAGCCGAGGTAAGACTGTTGTTGAGAGATGTGAGGCAGACCATCTGGGAGGGGAGGTGTACCTGTTGCAGCAGGGAGGGAAGACGCTATAATTTCACCAGACGTCAAAAGGCACAGGCAGACAAGGGACAACATTGCTGCAGAGGCCACACGGACCAGCGAGAAGCACAGCTGAGTGGTGCATCTGAAAGGCATCGCCTGTACAGCCAAAGCCACCAAGTGCCACAAGGGTCGTGATTTGCCTCATGAGCTCAGAGCAGCTACTCCTTTTTAGCACTGACGTCTCCTCTGCTGATCCCTCTGCCTGCAGCCTGGGCTCACTGCTTGCTCACTGACTGGACATGGCTGCCCCTCCCCACCCCCATCCCCACAGCCTTGACCCCAATCCACAAACCCTCCCACCAAAACTGACCTCAGTGCCTGTCTCTACCATGAGAGAACATTTGATCATTCCACGCAGTTGTGGTTGCAATAACTCCAGATTATGGGAGTGGGAGAATGATTATCCCCAGAAGGCGTTAAAAAGAGACAATTTGCAAACAAAGTTCTCAGCATCTGTATGGTATTTTCCTTCTCTCCACATGGAAACCACAGCTTCTGAGCTAGCACTTTCTCTATTTTAAATCAATTAAGCATCCCTCATATTTGCAAATAAACAATTAGAAAATATCTTTATCAGAACAGTTACCCCCAAAAGGTCACAGATAAAAACAGGCAACATTCAGACTAGAAAGGTCAAAAGCCTTAGTTAACATTTTCTGGATGTATTGAAGAGAAATAAAAAATTGAAAGACATTTATTAATAAAGATTCTGTTTTTAATAAGCCTGTAAGAAAAGATTAAAGCTGTCCAACAGGGCTCTCCAGCAAGAAGAAGGCATTCAGCACAGTCCAGAGAAGGAGGAAAAGAGTGAGGACCAACTGGAAGAGCAGCAGCCCTGCCTGGTTGCTGTTTTGCGCCAGCTCCTTGTGAGAACAGATCTTGATTTCTGAACCTATTGCATGTCCCCTAAGATTACACACACACACACACACACACACACACACACACACACACACACAATATTGGTCTGCTCAGAAAGTATCCAGCCATGTGATACAAAAAGTAGAGACATTTACTGAAAAAGATACAAAATATAAGAAACATTGTTCATACCCCTTAAAGTAAGTACCTTGGGACTTCACACAGTTCTCCTAATTGACACCAGCTGCTTAGTCATATTTTCCAGAATCTCTTTGGTGGTCTGAAATATCTTCCCTTTGAAAGGTGATTTTAGTTTTAGGAATAGCCAGAAGTCACAGGGCACTGAATCTGGGTGGTAGGGGAGCTGAGTCATCTGGGTGATTTGATGTTTCACCAAAACACTCTATATGCTATGTGATGCATGAGTAGGCATATTGTGATGAAGCTGCCAATCATCAGTTGCCTATAGCTGCAGCCTTCTGAATCATCTGAATAATTTCCATGGAGGACTGTTTGATTCTTTGCTCTACTCACTCAGTCATTTTGAATGTGACAGCTGCAAAGTACACATAATCACTCAATAGCATCTACTGTCCCTGCTGAGTAGTACAGTGAAGTCATCATTGTTCACACATGCACATTCTGGTCCACTCTCCTTGCCTGCCAAGTTGTAACCATGTCAGGCAAACCATTCTCATCATATTAACAATGGTTGGACTCTTTCTGGGCAGATACATATCTGCTTTTCTACTTTTGGCTGCCCTTGTGAGTGTGTATATAAATTCTTTATGTATAATTCTTTCCATTATTTCTACTGGTCATTATCATCACATCTTTTTTTTTATCCTCACCTGATAAATAACTCCAGATTATGGGAGTGGGAGAATGATGAGATGTTTATTGATTTTAAAGGGAGGAAAGGAGGTACAGAGAGAGAAAAACAGTGATATGACAGAGGAGCATGGATCAATTGCCTCTTGTATATGCCCTGACTGAGGATTGAACCCACAACCTAGGACTGTGCCCTGACTGAAAATCTAACCCACAACATTTTGGTATACAGGATGATACCCCAACTGAGTCGCCTGGCCAGGCTTATCATCATATGCTATGATTGTCTCATAAATTCTTAAGATACTGCATCCTGCATCTATTTTGTGCATCGATATTGCAATTGAATGGACTGCAGCCCTTTTTAAGATATCTCTTAACAAGTCTTAGTTCTGTCCTGAAACTATAGTTAATTTTTATATGTCAGTATTTTCACTAGACTACCAGCTCCTTTAGGACAGAAGCTAAGTCCTATTCATATTCTAAACATACAGGCTTGTGACTGACATGTGCTAGACACTCAGTAAATAGCTGTACTTAACAGTGTAAGAAAGACTTTGAACTGCATTAGTTGATGGCATCATTACAGAAGTCCTTTCCGGTAGGAGTATTAAATGGTATTTACTTGCCTCAGTATTTATTTTATTTCTATCTTTAAGGTTGCCTAGTATCCCAGGTTGGGCAGGAGTGTACTGGAGAAAACATGAATGGAAATATTGAGTGCTGAGCATTGTGATCAACTGAAAAAGAAAAACCAGATGCCATCACTTGTATTTTAGGCTCACTTCCAAATTCCTCTTAGCTTGAGGGCTTCCTGCTTTGAGGTCTCACTGGGTCTTCCTTATAGATTTAGATGGTGACATTTAGGAATGTGGGTAACATGGTGTGCTGAAATAATGTCAGCAGAGTAAGTTAACAGAGTGTACTTGCTCATGTGATTGATTTCTTGGAGTCAACCATTCACTCATTTATTCTTCTTTTAATTCAGTGAGAATTCATTATGCTAGGCACAGGGTCTGTGCTGAGCACATGCCCTTCTTAATCATGGCCCCAGGTTGGATTGGAATCAAGACTTCAAATCCAGTAATGTCAAAAAAAATGTTTGAAAATGTGTATGGAGCTACAATCAGAAACATTCTGTTTGGACAGTTAAATACAGCAAGAGTTGCCTCATCTAGTGTTTAGATGTCTCCTTGTAAAACACGTCACTTGGGATCATTTCTATGAGGTTTTCGTTTAGCTGTTACCGCTCCAGGGGAAGAGGCATGCACTATTTTTACAGCCTGTCCCAGCTGTGAGATTCCTGGATGCACTAATAAATTTATACAGAGAATACTCTGCATGATAATTCAGCTGATCTTCTCTTTCTCTTCTGTCACTTGCCTATTGATGCTAAAATAAATGTATCAGGGAAGAAATTACCTTTACAGGGTCATGTAAAGAGTAATATCCTTTAAAAATTATCAGTCTCTCCATTTTCTCTTTCCTTTTGCAGATCTCAGTTCAAGGAAGAGATGTATTAACAAAACAGATTCAGAGAGATATAGTTGAGGCAAAGCTGCCAGTTCCCCAGGCAATGAAACTAGACAAGTGTTTCACATGAAAGAAGTCCAGGGGAAAGTCTGTTGCCTCAAATTAAAAAAAAAAGGTGATGTGTCTTTTCTGTCTTAACCTAGTTAAGACAAAGAATGTTTTGACTCCTGGGTGGTAACATTTTTTGTATGTATATATTTTTTTCAATGTTTGTGACTTACATTACAATTGCCTTCTAACAACAGAAAAGGAGAGAGGTTTTCTTTACAGAGAAACGAGAAATGCTTTCCACCCCACTCTTCGGTCTCCACCCGCTGAGTATCACCTATTTCTCATTGCTGTCTCAGTTCTTGCTGGCCATCAGAGCTCCTTTTGCTGACCATACTTAATCCCACCTGGTGGCACTGGCCACCCCTCTGTCATACAGCTGACCTCTCACGAAGATAAGTTTGAGCTGTGGAAGTCCACTTACACAGGAATTTCTTTCAAAAAATATACAGTCAACCCTCTGTGTCCCAGGTTTCATATCCTGTTTCAGATGCAGCAGAGCAACTGGATCCATTGTTTTAGTCCATTATCTAAGAAGGACTTGAACATCCACAGATCTCAGTATTTGCAGAGAGTTCTGGAACCAAATCCCATGCATCCAGCACATGCATTATGGTAGCACTTTTGGTATTTCTTGTTCTCGTAGACCAGTGGGCGCTACTATTTTCTAGAGAGCATTTTTGGAATTTGCTGGTGGGGAAGATGCATTTTTTTGGTTGCCACAATGATTTAGAGTGTACCGTTGGCATTTAACCAGTGAGGCTGGACATTCCTGCAATACAGGGGACAGGCCCACACAAAGAAGTGGCCCTCATCTCTCTTGATTTTTGCATGTTCAGCCAGAGGGACATTCGTATGGATGAACACCCAGTTTATACTCCCTTGAACCTATAATTTAATGCTATATTATATACAAAGTAAATTTCCACACTTTCATGTATACTGAATTTTCTAGGAGTGTGGCTACTATATAAATCAAGGGAAGATTATACTTTGTTTACAACCTAGTTAATTGTTCACTCTTTCAGCAGAAAGGCTTCTTGTAGTAACTGAGTCAATAAAAAGTAACAACTAAATATGAGCTTACAACTGCTGCCGGCACATACCAGGTGACTCTGGGTATGGGGTGGGGGTTTGATGACTTTATTACAGTGAACCTTGCCTGGGCATTTACATATAGAAATATGTATTTTCTTATACAGCACTTTTATTTTTTATTTATACTTCAAGAATCTGTTTTATTAATTTTCTGATATATCAGCAGATGGGTTATATTATCTGCATAAAAAATACAATCCAGAATAGTAAAATAAAAAATGTTATAAGAAAGCTAGTGCTCAGTCTGATGTGGTTGAGAACTACTCTATCAGGCCACAACTTCCTTGAAGATCTTCCTTATTACTCAAGGATAACAATCATATTTATATCTTTATTACTACTTTGTAACTGAATGCCTCCTGCATAGAAGATACCAGTATATTTTAATGTTTACTTAATGCACGTAACCTGCATTTCCAGTTTTTTGCTAATTGAAACCCTTCAAATATCAATGCAAGGCTATAGTCTTCTGTAAAATAATTTCTTCTGGACTATTTTTAGGAATTATGGGGAGTGTCGAACTGCTAATAGAATTATCTTCATAAGATGTAAGTCATTTTTGTAATAAAATCGGAGCTGCTTGTATCAGGGAGCTTGGTGTGTGAGAAAGACCACTTCACAGTTGACTAACAAATGAATTACTAAATAAATAGTGTTGAGGCAACTGACTCTCCTTATTGAAAAAGACAGACCCTTACCTTACACAATGAGCAAATACAACCCCACATAAAATAAAGACATAAATCTGAAAGGTAAAGCTTTAAAACATTTAGAAGAATGTATAGAAGTATGTTTTTACGAACTTGGAAGAGAAAAGCATTTCTTAAACAAGACCAAAAAAGCACAAATAACAAAGAAAAAATGATAAATTTGATCATGTTAAAATTTAAGACCTGAACTGCAAGTCATAAAGTTTGCATTTCTTAATGAAAAAAAAAAATAGCAGTGGATATATCTCACGAAGCATCTTCAATACAAGTGTATATAAGTACATATGTGTGTGTGTATTTACTCTTATAAGCCAATTAGAACAGGATAAAAAATGCAAAAGTAGACAAAGGGAAAGAACAAATAAATCAATGATTAGGAAACTCAAATGACCAATAATAGATCTAAGACAACTTGTTCAACCTCACAAGCAGTCAGGAAATTCAAACTGGAAATTGAAAATAGCATACAGTTTTATAACCTTTAGCCTGAAAGAATTGCATATGTGAATAAAATGTGTTAGTAAATATTCAGACTCCTAAAGGTAGCTGGTGAGACTGTAAGCTGATAGCACTACTGTGGGGAAAAGCTTGCCATCCTTAATGAAGTTAAATTTGAACAGAGCGTTTGGCTCATCAAATCCATATCTGGAAAATTACTGTTGGTGGAGTGTTTTTCAAAGCGTTTTGAATGACCCACAATAAGACTACCTTCTACAGAACAATTCAGACATACACATAAACATTTATAAGTAAAATAAAACATAATTTCATTAATCATTCATTCCCTATAACTATGTGATACATTCTCATATTTTTATACTACTCTATCACCTTTCTTAATAATTTTTGATAGTGACCTACTTACTAACCTTAGTTTATAGTCATCTAAGTGGGTTGCACCCAATACTCCCCCTGAGAAACACTCAAAAACACAATGGAGATGTACACAAGGGTGTTTATGACATTGTTACAGCAACATCCCGATATTCATTCATAGATTTGTAGATTCCCTGGGTCCATAATGAAATGATGCAAACATCATCCACTTTTCTGCTTGGTTTTCCAGCTGCAGTAACTGAGGATGAAGTTCTGAAATGACTTAGTCATGGACACATGGAGTGAGTGGGTGCTGAGTTCTCAGCAGGACCCTGTTCTGACTTCTCAACTACTGTTTCTCACAGGCCACCTCTTCTCTTTCCTTGCAAACTAATAAACCATCAAACCATTGATGGCTGCTTCAAAGCCAAGTATGTTATTTCTTGGCTCTAATAAAATACTTCTTTTGTGGAACCTTTGAAGTTCTTTGAACTCCTTGGAATAAAAGGGCCAGCTTACTATTCTGATGTTACTCCTTTTAAAACCAATCTCCATGTCTTAGGAGGTAATCTCCTGTCCATCTTTGTGCAGACTTTTCAGATCTTCTGTTTCTCTCTAACCACCCATTAGACATTCCTTTCTTACCAACAGTGATGTGAACGTCTACCTGAGGCCAAACTGTAGTTGTCACTATACATTTCTCTTGTAAGAGTTCAATTTAATCATTTGCTAATCAAATGTCTCAGCTTTAGACTCTAGTGGTGATAGGGTTACACCATGACACCAGGTTAGGAGTAGCAGTAAATCCGAGGAATTAGTTGAAGAGACACACAAAACAGGAGATCAGCTCAAAAGTAGCGTTGGAAAATAGGTTCAATATGTACTGTTAGAATACTGAAAGGTAAACAGCGATTTAATAATGTAGAATGTACATGTTCCAAATCACTAGGCATGCATTTCCCAACCTTGTATTCCTACAAAATAGGATGTCACTAAATGTATTATGAAAAATATGTTTTGATTTCAAATAAAGTTGTGATCTCTGATTAAACATAGTTAAAAAGACTGCTCAGTATCCAAGAATCTTCAGAATACTGCTTTTATTATATTTATTGTGGTTCCCCCAGAAAAATCCCCAGATACTTTCACCTTGTTTAACCATGGAACATGTTACAGATTTTTTTCTGGAGTGTCGATTAGCATCCCTTCAAACTATTAATTTGCCTAGTTTCTTAAAAAAACACTATACTAGGGGGAAAAAGTACTTGAGAAACAACATGAGCAACACAGCAACAGGGAACATAAAAAGCTTAAAGCATAGTCCTGACTAGTATGGCTCATTTGGCTGGGCACTGTCCCACAAGGCAAAGGGTGGCTGGTTCAATTTCCAGTCAGGGCACATGCCTGGGTTGAGGCTTTGGTCCCTGTCAGGGTGCCTGTGAGAGGTGACTGATAGATGTTTGACATTTCTCTCTCACATCCATGTTTTTCTCCCTCTCTTTTTCCTTCCCTTCTCCTCAACCTAAAAATAAATAAATAAAATTTACAGAAAGACAGCTGAGCACATAATAATAAAAGGAAATTATGGTATTTATAACACCAATATGGATGTATTAAACATCTATATTGAAATTGAAGATTCTCATATTAGTTGGGAAAAAACAAACAATTTTAATTTCAAAAGTCACGGGGGAAAGTAGAAAGTTAGACTAACAGAAAATAAAGAGGATTACATTTATATTATAAAGCATAAGTTTTATTCACATATAAACTTTATATTATAAATTTTAAGATAGAGGGAAAAAGGAAGAAAGAAGGAAAGAAGGGAGTCAGGAAGAAGGAAAAATAAGGATAGAAGAAAGGAGAAAATAAAAAGAGAAAACTAGATTGGCAAAACTAATGTCAGAAGTAACAGAATTTATGACAAAATTAAATTTTAAAATAGGGAGGCAAAAAATCCATAATAAAACTGTTATGGTTATGAACCTGTATAGTCCAAATGGCTTAGAATTAATATATATAAGTGCAAATAATTATTATGTATACAAAGATACATTAGCTAAAGTTATGATCATCAAACTAATAATTAGACTAGGACATTAGACTAAAGAGACATAATGACATAGATTATTTGAGTAATAAAATTAATAAGGTTATTTTATCAACATGTTTACATATCAAAATTTTCACCCAAGAAGATACATTTCTTTCCAAAAATCCATTAAACACTTATACAAATAATTAATATAATAGGTAACAAAGAAAAAACTCAAAAAAGTCAAAATATAGAAATTAGACAAAATCCATGAATAGAGCACAATGTCAAGCAGTAGAATGAATTAATCTAAAATATATGAATGACAGGAATGAATTTAAAAAGAGGTTGAAAACGAGTTGATTAGTAATAGTGAGAGAATTTAGGAAAGCTTTAGATAGTTAACAACTTAAAAGGTGCCATTTCCAGATGCTTTGGGGATGAGTTTTTCAGACTCCAAAAAGGAAAATTTCTATACCACTTAGACAGCTCTAGCTCAGGGAAAGACAGAAAGTTTGCCAATTCAGTTCGTAAGGATAGCTTCATCTTGATGCGTAGCACGACAAAGAACATTTTTTAAAAAACGCTTTATGAACATTCATATCATTACAGAATTCTTAATAATATATAAGCAAATCAAAACAAATACTCCGTTAAAAAAGTAATGCATCATGACCGAGTGAGATGAATCCTCGGTATCAGAAAATGTATTTATCCTGCTCATTGTATCATTACATCAAAAAAGAGAAGCACTCACAACCTTGTGAAGTACTGAAAACAGATTTGCTACACAGCAACTTTACTTTTCTGAAAAGTCCCTGTAGCAGCGGTCCAGGTGCGTTCGGCAGCGCGAGGGCGGGGCGGGGCGGGGCGGGGAGGGGGCGGGGAGGGGTGGGTGTGGTTCTGTGGGTGTGGCGCGCTCCGGAGAGGCGGCAGCCAATGGGAAGCCCCAGCCAATCGTGCTGGTGCCTGTGGATCTGGGGCTTTGGGAGGGAGTGTGTTGAGGGCCTGCGCGCAGGTTCCTCTCCACCGCATCCTGGGCCGCCTGGGCCGCCTGGGCCGACTTCGCAGCCTCCACCGCCTCTTTCCCTTTCCCGCTCCCGGTAATGCCGCGCACTGCTTCGAAGAAGCGAGCCTAGTTCCTCTTCTGTGAAGTGGCAGCTGAGGAGACTGGGGTGTTCTTCGTGGCCAACATGAAGCCCGAAGAAGGGTCCCAGACTGAGAACAGCGTTCATCCTAATTTAAAGGTGGCAGGACAGGATGGTTCTAGGGTGCAGTGTAAGGTGAGAAGCACACTTGCCACTGAGTAGAGTAGTGAGAGCCTGTTGGGAAGGGCAGGGTTTGTCAGCGAAGCCGACCAGATGCAGATCTGATTGGCAGCCAGTGGGTGAGGCAGACGCACAGCTGGGAGTGGAGAGCGAAGATACAATGGATGTGTTCCCTGAAAAGGGTACCTGCTACTCTACTCCAGGACTCTGTTTCTCCAGACCAAAAAGACATTCTTGAATAGAAAACGCCGTTTGCATTCACCACATCCTTCACCACAGTGTGGGCTTTTCTATTCTTTCCTTTTTCCCCTTCCCTATTCTTTATTGTACATAAAGTAACTGCAGTATGCACACAAGCACTTGCATTTTTAAAACTAAAAGGCCAATGATATATTTTGATCGACATCAAATAGAGTTGGGATAGGGGAAAATACTGGTCCTGTGAAATACCTTCTTTTTTCATTAGGAGAAGATCATTCAGCTATTTTTATATTCCAGTAAGTTATTTTGCTCTCACTGTTTAACAAAAGAAGAAGAAGAGGCAGAAGAAGAAGAAAATAAAAAAACCATAAAAACCTTTGCATACCTTGTTTGATTGGAGAATTTTAATGTTTTATTTATCACTGTAAAACCAAGGACAATTTGAATCCTAGATAGTTTTTCCTTCAACTGTCTTGTTTAAATAAATTTCTTGTTAAAAAAATAAAAAAGTCTTGGTAAACTACATGTAAAAGGATACTTATCTCAAAATATTACAACTATCATTCTTAATGGCAATGTATAGCTATATTTCCACTAATATTAGGAATCAGAGTAGAGTAACAACTATTATCAGTGCTATTTATCATCTTGTGGTTCTTAGAGTTCATTCCAAGATACTGATATGAAATTTTTAAAGGGGGAACAAATATTTTAAAGGAGAAGTCAAAATTAACTTGTATGTGCAGATTCTGTTGTCCACCTGGACATTCCAAGAGAACCCAATGAGACTTTGTGAGCCAATAGCAGTTTTGTGGGGTGGCTGCTTTCCAAGTAAATGGGCATCACTGTTTCTATCGAAACCAGCGATTCCAATTAAAAATGCAATGGCCCGTTGGCGCCTGGAGCCCGTGTAATGATTTCTGAACCATTCCCACTAGAAGGAACTAGAGCTCCTTGAGAAAATAGCTGATTCCAGGTCTGAAGAAAATGAACAGGATGGATATGTTGTGGTGCAAGAAGGTAAAGAAGATAAAATTTACTGGGATAATTTGAAAGGATTCAAGAACCAACTTGAAGAGGCTCCCACTGGCCCAAAAATGGAAAATTAGAGCATGATAAATAGTAACAGTAATGGATTGAAGTATGTTAAATGTATTTAAACTTATGAACTCATGATAATATTAAAGATATTGATCACCTCTCCCATGAATACTTCCCATTATTTTTAAAATTTGTAAATAAAGAAAAGCATTTATTTTGTCTTTTCTGTATGATTGCAGCACTGGGTAACCAAGTAATGAGGAAGCAGTGATTTTTTTAGAGAAATATTCCAGCTAATGAATAAAGAAAAATGATAAAGTGATTTTTTTAGAGAAATATTCCAGCTAATGAATAAAGAAAAATGATAATGAATAAAGAAAAATGATTCAAGCATCACATTTTGCAAGCACTAATGAATTAATTTAGTTTTGAGATAAGCTCCCCTCTGTCACTCTAACTGTTTGTTTACACCATGTACAAGGATTGTGTGACATGACGTCATGGGGAATTCTACAGTGCCCGATTCTGCAAAATCCAGGCTGTGAGAAATTCTACATGATGTTCTACATGAAGGAACCAATAACTTGGTTCCTTCAGTATAAATTTGCAAGAACAAAGAAAGATTTTGAGAAAGAATCTTTGAATCTAAAGTAACAAATCAACCAAATGGAATTTTTGGAGCTTATTTGAACCAAGACTCAAATTTACCTTAAAAATATACCAAGATTCATCATTAGTATAAAACAATTGGAAAAATATGAACAATATAGGATAATATTATAAGGATTTATTGTTCATTTTCTAGGGTTGTAGTGATATTTTAATTATGTTTTAAAAAGTCCTTCTATTTAGAGACAGGTACTGACATATTTGAGCGATTTATAATTTGTTTCAAACAATGCAGGGGCTAGGGAGAAGTGAATAAGTTATAAACAATACAAGGTCAGGGATGTACTGATAACTTTTGAAGCTAGGTGATAGTTGCATGAAGTTAATCATAATGTTCTGTTTAATTTTCTATATTTTTGATATTTTTCATGATAAAGGGCTTTAAAAAGTTGAGAATGACCTACATTTTTCAGGCTGTCTTTTTTTTTGGAGTGGTAATGTTGCAACATAATTGTATTTACTCTCTTTTTACCCATGGACTGAAATTTTATTAAAGCATGCTTTATTTATTTTTGTAGCCAAGATGCTTTAAAAATTTTGAACAGATACAGGCTTTCATAGCACATAGGCTAACACAATTTTGTCAACTCTGCCTACTACTAATTGTTAGTAATAATATTTATAATTATGTTTTGAACTTCCGAGAAAATGAGCTTAAAAATGATCTTTTGGAGACTATCTTGCTCATAACTACAGAATTATTGCTATTTACAGCGCCTAGTACTTTCTGGATATATTGTGTATTGATATAAATTAATAAATGATAATAAAAACCCAATAATAAGTAAGTAATTTCACTTAAAAGTAAGCCCAAAACTTTAACAGACACTGCACCAAAAAAGATATATGAATGACAAATAAGCATACAAAAAGTTGTTTCACATTGTCATCAGAAAAATGCAAATTAAAACAATAATAAAATACGATTTCACACTATTATAATGGCCAAACTCCAGAAAACTGACAACACCAAATCCTAATGAGGATGTGGAGCAACAGGAACTTTTAATTGCTGGTGGAAAGGGAAAATGGTACAGCCACTTTGGAAGACAGCTTGGAGATTTCTTATGAAACTAAATATAATCATCACTTGATACTTACTAAGAAGCTGAGAACTTATGTCCACACAAAAACCTGTGCATGAATGTTTACAGCAGCTTTATTCATAGTTGCCAAAGCTTGGAAGTAAGTAAGATGTCCTTCAGTAAGCAAATGGATACATAAGGTATGCTACATTCAGACAATAGACTATTATCAGTGCGAAAAAGAAGTGAGCTATCAAGCCATGAAAAGATACGACAGAAATTTAAATGTGTATTACTAAGTGAAAGAAGTTGACCTTAAAAGGCTATATATTATATGATTCCAACCATGTGACATTATAGAAAAGGCAAACTACGGGGACGATGAAAAGATCAGCAGTGGCAGCGGGAGGAGCATGGAGGGAGTAGAGGATAAAGAAGCAGGGTGCATAGGACTTTGAGGGCAGCGAAAGTACTCTGTGTGACGTTATAATGATAAGGATGTGTCATTATACGTTTGTCCAAACCCATAGAAGTTACGACACGAAGCATGAACCCCAGGTAAACTATGGACTTTCAGTGATTATGGTGTGCCATTGCAGTTCCAGCCTTGGTTAAAAATGTACCATTCTAGTGAGTAATGTGGATAGTGAGGGAGGCTTTGCATGTTGAAGGGGAACAGGAAGTGTCTGAGAAATCTCTGGACTTTCCTCTCAATTTTGTTGTAGACCTAAAAACTGCCCTGAAAAAATAAAGTCTTAAAAATAATAGTTAAAAATGATATTAGAGTGAATTCAAAGACTGAAAATTCATGAATCATAAAAATACTTAAAAAATAAAAAGACAAAAAAAAACCCTAACCTAGACAGCAATTATAGCAACTCTTATCTTTGGTGATTGTTAACTAATGAGAAGGAAGAGAGCGTTCATCCTGCCTTTACAGTGGAAATATATGCATATTCCAGGCAACTGAATAGCCCTGCTAATGAATGAATACAGAAGAATACCTGCTAAAAACTAAGGGGGACTATAGTATTAAAGCATATAACTTTGTAAACATTAATGAAATCAGTGATTCAGAAAGTGATTAGGAATCACTGTTAAGACAAATTAGGTGAACTGGAGTTTTGATAGCGCACAACACAACATAGTCACTGGGGGTGGGGGAATACGGTTGTACTGTAACTAAACCAGACTTGTATCACTCTAATCTCTTAGTTAATCTAGCCTCTTGTCCCATCTTAGTATCACAAATAGTGGGACAACCAGATAATATGTATTTTCTAATGGGGTTCAAGGTGAAGTCCACATCGCTTATGTTAATTATCACATTACATGTCAAAACATTTTACTTTAATGCAGCAAGCTTTAAATTTAACTCTTTTACTAGATACACGGTTACCCCTCAGTACCTGTGGGTGATTGCTTCCAGGACCACCTGTGGACACCAAAAGTTGTAGATGGTCAAGTCTCTTATATGAAACCAAGTAATACTTGCATATAATCTACTCCCAACCTTCCATATACTTTAAGTCATCTTTGATTACATATAATACCTAATACAATATAAATGTTATTTAAATAGCTATTCAGGGAATATAGCAAGAAAAATAGTCTGTACGTGTTCAGTACAGATGCAACCAGCAACACATAAGCCTAACTACATAGCATACATCAACAATAAGGTAACATTAAAAAAAAAACATACATTTCAATCCATGGTTAGTTAAGTCCAGTATGTCTGCAGAACCCACAGGTACTAAGGGCTGGCTGTACACGAGATAGAGGAACAAGCTAGATGATATAGTGAACGAGCAACCGATTACAAAAGGAGAAACATTCTGTTGAGTCATTGGCCTGATCTGTTAACCCAAGCCAGTGCTGTTTGAAAGAGACTCCTGGAATCGTTGCAGTGTTATTTACAGTCACAAAGATATGGGAGCAACCCCGGTGTCCCTCAATAGATGAGTGGATAAAACAGCTACAGGACATTTACACAATGGAATACTTCTTGGCTGTAAAAAGGAAGAAAATTTTGCTGTTTGAATCAGTATGGATGAACCTGGAGAACATTATGTTGAGCAAAATAAGCCAGTCAGAGAAAGACAAATACCGTATGATTTCTCTCATATGTGGAGTCTAATGAACAAAGTGAACTAACAAGGAAAACAGGGACAGACTCACTGATGAAGAGCGGGATGACAGCCAGTCAGGGAGTGAGGGGTAGTGGTGGGAGGGGATGGAGTGGAAGGGATTGGGCAAAAAGGAAAAAGGACTCTGGACATGGGCAACAATATGGTGATTGCTGAGAGGAGGGGGATATAAGGGAACTAAATGGTAATGGGAAAAATACAATAACGATTAAATAAAATAAAAGAAACAAGGAACATAATAAGCAAACGCAATGTGTAGTTCTGGATTAAATACAATTTTGAAAAAGGCAGCTAAAAATACTTAGAGGACAAGTAGGGAAATTTAAATATGACCTAGCCATCAGATAAGGAAAATTATTTAAATAAAGAGAATAAGAATAATAACAAAAAAGTTACAAATGTACTAAGTACAGTATGAACTCATTTTGGCATTAAAGTTACAACAGGATCTGGGAAGAAACCTTCCGTGGTGTTAAAAGGGGTGTTCTGTGAGTAATGGGATAGAATGTCTTTATATTTCTAGTTTTATTCCCTGCATTTTACAATTTTTAAAAATTTGTATATCTGCTTTTGCAACAATAAAAGTGATTTAAAAATACAACATATTTAAAGTGCTTCACCTATAAAAGAATACCAAAAGAAAACACATAGAATAATTTGCATATATTGTGTTCTCATCATTTATTGTGTTCTCATCATTTTCATAAAATAATCAATAAAATGTCATGCTTTTTTACTCCCAATTTTAGCTACACTTTTAAGTCTACACTTTATTATCATGCTACTAAAAGTAACAGCCATAAAATAAAATTGACAATTACGTGAAACTATCTAACTTCTCCGGTTTAGGAATAATTGAATGGCGAATGCCGAAAAAGGGGCAAAATTTTATCACACAGACAATTCAATAGCCTTCATATATAAAATTAATTCTTATAAATCAATGAGAGAAAATAATGCCCTCTGCCAACAAGGCCAGCAATCTTCACAGACATGTCTAAGAATTAGAAAGGAGCAGACAGTGAGGTGTTGAGCTCCTGGTGCAAAACAAACAGTTCCTAGGCAAAGTTGGTTGTAATTTGTGGCCTGAGCCTCTAAATGAGGCTCCAAATTCAAATGTCTTCTGATGTGGGCATAGAGCTGTGTGAATCCACCTCTGTAATGCCTACAAAGCAATGGGAAGTGGTGAGGCCTGGGTAAACTGGACCACAAAAGTCTTAGAAAACTTATCAGTGAATCATCAGTAATGTTTAAAGCTGTACTGCTCTAATTTGGTTCGTGGACCACTACTTTGTGACTTATATGTCAATACTAAACGGTAAAATAGTCCAAGAAGCTCTGGAAAATATACTGCAGGCACAGAAAGACACATTCTGTGGCTGAGGAATAAAGGAGAAGCTGAAGGTACCAAAGGCCTCCCAGGGCACATTGTTTTCAATGTGCAAATGGTACAAAGCAAGCACTACACATTTTACACTCAAGGAGATTTCAACTTAGTAAGAGGGGACTTTAGGTGGTGACAGCTATTAGCCAGAAGAAAGACAGTTAGGAGAGTGTGACCGAGGGAAAGAGAAGTAGAGAGAGTGTATTGCTTGCTGTAGAAGTCCACCGAGAAAGGGCACAGCAGAGTAGGATGGTGGCTGCAGGGAGGAGCCAAACCAGGGGGAGACTTTCCCAAGACAAGAGCTAGCATTTGAGGGCCATGGCTGTCACTAGGTCTCCCACACACACCTTTTTATTTAATAAAGCATTCCTGTACTGGGTTGCATAGTGCACTTCAAAAATGCACGTCCTCCCAGAACCTCAGAATGTGGCCTTATTTGGAAACACGACCTTTCCAGATATAATTAGTTCAAATGAGGTCATACTGGACTAGGGTGGGCCTTACACCCAGTGAGTGGTGTCTTTATAGGAAGGCCATGTAAAGACACAGACAGCCATAATCCAGGCAGAGCCCCACGTGACTAGGGAGGCAGAAACCGGAGAGATGCAGCTATAAGCCAAGGAAGGCCAAGGGTTGCCAGGAGCCACCTGAATCTAGAAGGAATGAAGCAATGATTCTTTTCTAGAGGTTTGAGAGGGAGCCTGGCTCTGCACACACCTTGTCTGCAGACTTCTACCCTAACTGTGAGTGAGTACATTTCTGTTGGTTTAAGTTCCCCAGTTTGTGGTAATTGGTAACAGCAGCCCTAGGAAAGTAATGCAAGCCTTATGTTTGACAGCCAAGAGAAGTCAGGCTGAAAATGTTGGGATAGATTTGAATAACGAATCAGATCCTTTCAGTAAGGATGCCAACAAGCTTTTTTTATGGAGCTAGACAAGTTGATACGAAGTTGCATAAAACAAAGCAATCAAGCAACAATAACCAGGAAAACAATGGATAAGACAAACATGTGAAGGGGGGATTAGCCCTTCCAGATAATAAAATAGACTATAAATCCTTAATTAAAATAGCATGGCACTGGTGCATGAACACACAGACAAGTACTGGACTAGAGTAGAAAGTCTAAAAATAGACTCATGTCATGTGAAAATTGAGTACCTGAAGAGTTTGCATTTTGCTGTTGTGGCGTGCTTGCCGTATTTTCTACAAACACACTCGGCTTAAAACATTTCTCCAATATGTAACAGGGGCTGGTGGTAACAGTAAAAGGAGTGTTGGTTTTGAGGTGAATTGGGAGAGCCTCTGGCATTTGTAAATAGCTAATGTGATGAACAGAGGGTACAGGAAAAGGTGGCATTTTTCTTCCACAAGATCACAGGGCCACTAGTGAAGGACATTCACTTAGAACAATGGGCCAACACAATGGAAGGAGGGAGCTAACCCCACGCCCTGATGGTGCAATTGCATGAGCTGTCTGGGGCCACAGAGGCCATTGGCCAAGGTGTAGAAGGGTCTTGAAGCTATTAGATGAAGACTAACCAAAGCAAGAGCCACCTTTTCTTACCTGGTCCCCAGAACATGAGGTGCAATGAGCAAACGGGACATGGACACTCAGTGAGCTTTGCTTCTGGATGATCCTGAAACTGTGGAGTGGGCCTGAGGTGCCTCGACTGGGAGTCCCTACAAACGGGTAGGACCTGACTTCATGGAGGCCCTGGGGCCTGAAGACTGGGGAGAACAAACACATCCTGTTTTTCATGGTGCAGAAAAGCTTCCCAAGATAGTCCCATGTGTCCCTCCCCACGCACCCTGCCCAACTCATTTTGTCACCATAGACAGGGCCCATGTGTGTCTAAAACAGTGCTGCGGGAAAGACAGAGTTTAAACCAAAAGATGACGGACACTTGTGCTCCGACAGGTAAAGGAAGAATGTGTGTCTCATTCTCACTTTCCTTCAGTGAACTGAAAACATGCATTATGCTTTCTGTAGGCAAGAGTAAGCAGAAGGAGGCCACTGCGGTCTTCATACTTAAAAGAGGCCACTCACATGTGCGAAGGGACTCACCTCCCTGTGGACAAGCTTCTGAGAACTAGTTTCAGAAAATACCATGGATTTTCAGATCCTAGACTCTGTGGGCTGCAGAACCAGGTGCTGGGAAGTTTCAGTTCCTGTTGGGCTTTGCTTTGACTTTTTTCCATTCTGTCAATGTCCTCCTGTGGTAACTTGAGTTGCAGAATGGTGATAAGTAGCACAATTCAATGTGTCCAAATCTAAAAAGAGGCCAAGTGTAATATTTTTTCCAATTGTTCAAGAATGTATGCTGATGAATGATTTCATACATTTGGACTCAACTGCCTTTTTAGCAGGATGCAATAAATGCTTTTAATAAAAGTTCAATTTACACTCAATTCTTGCCTAATTCATTAAATGGGAGTAACATTTGGTCTTTCCTTCTTGAGTGATCCTAAAAGCAGTAACTTAGAGAGGTAACTGAGCAGTGTAATGACCCCTTTCATTTGTCAAGCAAGAAGTGTCGTATCAGTGACTTCTTCACTCACTCTTTGATTTACTAGATCAATACAGCTTCCAGAACTCCTTTCTCCTTGTTCAGACAAAAGCAACAAATTCTCCACTCTCACCCACTCATTTCACTTAGGAATTTACTTTAATCATAATTAAATTAAAGCTACTGAAGTCCTATTCAACAACTGATGTTAGAAGGATTCTCAGCAAATAGTTTCCCAAAGCCTGTAATTTGCGTAGTAATGCAATCAGCTCTTCACTGGGATTTAAAGCAATGACTACTTTTTAGTTCAGCATCATGCCTAAAAAGCATTTTAATGGGCTCAAAATGACCCTAAGTGCTATTTGCAAATGCCTGAAAATTGTGGGTAATGATATTCTGTGCAGGAAGTCATTCTCAAACTAATCCCACACACTCAGTTCCTCTGCCCAGGTTTTGCATGACTTTGCTCAGAATTGTATAATGTCTCTTCAGGTCACAAGCCACTAACATTGGTGAAATTCTTGGGATCTTTCTAGAAGATGATTGACACCATCTCCTCAGCTAAGGCCCCCAGGGAGTGGAAGTAGTTTTCTGAGTCATTCAGAGTAGTCATATCGTCATCTTCGCCTTCTACTAAACGTTGGCTGGGAAGGACAAAACTATGTCCATACATAAGCCAACAGAACCTTGGTCTTGGAGTTACTGTTCAGATAAGTTTATCTTATCTGAATTTAATGAGTTTATCTTTGTCAGATTGCATCCATCCATTCTCAGTCACCGTGACCGAGCACAGACTGGGCAAGTGCTGTGAGATACACACAAGGCTTTCACAGATGAAGCCAAAACAATTCAGCGATTCAGACAATTCAGTAAAGAAAAAAAATCACTTGGCATCTGTATTCCTTCCAATTACAGGTAGCAAGTGTCCTGGCCTATGTCCGCGCTGACCACTGCCAGTCACAGACCAGGGTTTCCTGTGTGCCAGGGTTGACCTCTACACACTGGCAAAGCCAGTTAATTCAAGTGAGGCTCTCTCAGTGGGGTCCATGTGAAAATACCATTTTACTGAAAAAGTAAACAAGGGAAGTCTGTGTGTCTGGGGAGGGGTGAGCAAGAATTGTAGAGTAGAAATCAGACAGAGCCAGTAGGGTTAAGGGTTGAACTAAATTTTCATAAACCTATGAAGCAAATGCATAGTCCTCGTTCACCTACATACACACATGACTTAATTCCACAATTATTTAGAGCCTCTTTAAGGCAGAGATTAAAGTCTACACCTATCTCTAGCCACAAGAAGCAACTAGTTAATTCACTGATTAGGTGTATGCAGTTTTCTGATTTTTAGCTAATTGAAATGGATAAAGGAATCCCTTTGTAAGCTCTGTGGCTTGTAACTTACAGGTAACCCTTTGGCTCCTGTCACTTTATCCTCAGATTTTGGCTCAATGCTCCACCCAGCACGGGTTGTAGAGCAAGTCTGCGGGTGCTGCCACTCTCAGGAGTGGCAGATCTCTTCCAGGAATCCTGCCAAGTAACCACTCTGAAGGAGGGGATGATGGCAGCCTTGCCCTGGAGGTGACAGGGTAAGTTAATTGGGCCATCGGTGTATCTCTCCTCCATTCTCTCTAGAGCATGTGAACCCATAAACCACACTTTCTTTACTTTCACAAGACTTCTTTCTTAGGTGGTCTTGAAGTGGCAAGATCCCTGTGGAAGTCACTAGGTCCCTGGGGAAGTCACCGGGGCTATTGAAAATAATGTTCTTTTCCTCCAGACAATTGGTAGGGCTGCTAGCCTTCAGGTGTGGCCATGGGAGTTAGTCTGACCCAGGCAGGACAAGTGGACATGATGTGGTCACCTCCCACTGAGGAGCCCGTGCACTCCTGCACCTGATGACAGGACCCTTCCCTCTGCCTCTCTGCTCACTACCAGTGGTGTCCTGGTGGCTGCTCCATCCCCCCAGGCCCCAGCATGTGTGATGGCATGGAGTAGAGTTCCTAACCAGCTTGTAATGGCCATTTAGCCTGCAAGACAATAACTTTTGGGGGGAAAGGGGGTGGGGGGATGAATCCAAGATTTGAGGTCATTTATTTATTTCTATGGCATAACCATCTATCCTGACTAAGACAGTCATGGATTCATCCCTCTTGTCAGGCAGACCAGTTTGTAACAGGCTTGGTGCCCCTAATGGTACCTTTCAGATCTTGCTTTGGATGTTTCACACATAATTTTTGTGTGTGGATAGGAGGGTTCTAGAGAATAATCATTTTAGTAAAAGGCTAGATCAACCAATAGCGTTAAAGGAGAGATGTCTTTGTTGTTCACTCATGCCAACCCCCACACATGCTGTCTGGTTTCAGGAGATGGTTACTTTTATTTAAAAAAAACAACTATATATATATATATATATTCATATATATATATATATATATATATATATATATATTCATTCAGTTGGGGCTCTTATACCTCTTACGGTGCAGTCTTGTAGTCTGGTTTGCTTCTGGTGATGTTGAGTCCTGGGAAAGCCAGTTCTGCTTTATTCTGCATTCACACGTGCTTGCTCTCTTTCCAGATGAATAATCACAACCACACGGCCCCACAGACCCTTCAGGTGAGCCCAAGGAGAAGGTTCTTACTGTCTAGGCAGCAAGGTCAGCATGCTGAGCCCTGAGGAGTTGGAAAGGGACATGTATAGATTGCAGTGTTTTATATTAAGTCAACAATTAGAAAAGCAAGCCAACTCAATGGGAGCCACTGATTGCATGTAGGAGTGAGCACTCTCTCATGCCAGGCTGGTCCAGGCTCCAGGAAGGGCATGGTGGCTTGCCTCTGAGCACGTACAGTTACAGTTTTGAATAGGAGCCCTAGGGATTTTAGTTCATTGTAAATGTGTGGAAACAATATGCAACCTGTGATGATACTCTAATGATGTAAACATCTTTCCAAAAATCAATGATACCTGGGAGGAGAAGCATAAAAAACTAGACTGTGAATGGCCCATTCCTTAATTCTAAAATCCCCTTGTTATTGCTGAAATGTTTTAACAATAGAAACAGAGAATGTATAAAATGTAGAAACAGCCCTGGGTTTGGGTGAGTTGGCCAGTGTTCCTTTTGTGAAATGATTCAAGTGGCTTGGGATGTCCAGTCTGTCTCTGTCATTTCAGAGCTCCCTGTTTCCCAAGTCCCCATGGGATGTTGGTTCTGTGGGAAGTTGCTTCAGTGAAACTCATTCATTAAAGATCTGAGGATGAGGCCCTGGCTTGTGTGGCTCAGTGGATTGAGTGCTGGCCTGTGAACCAAAGGGTTGCTGGTTTGATTCCCAGTCAGGGCACATGCCCAGGTTATGGGCCAGGTCTCCAGTAAGGGGCAGGTGAGAGGCAACCATACATTGGTATTTCTCTCCCTCTCTTTCTCCCTTCCTTTCCCTCTCTCTAAAAATAAATAAATAAAATATTTAAAGAAAAATATCTGAGGATGGGGGCAGATCTGCTCATCTGTCTGGTCCTCAGAGTCAGTTGGAAACAGCCAGTGTTTGCCATGCCCCACTCTGGTCCACACACATCTCTTCCAACAACTCTGCGATGTGTCTGTCAGAATGCACATTTAGAGAATGAATTTGTCATCAATATGTTGGGCAGGTTCCATGGTTGTAAGGTATCCTGCAGGGGAAAGTCATTGCTGAGGACAGACATGTTTCATAGCTGTTACTGATTTACAGGCAAGCAAAGCCAGTCTTCAGTTGCCCTTGAGGATAAGAAAGAGCAAGAGAGACAGGGAGTGAACTTAAGACTCAGCTCTGTCTTGATCTACTCTGATATGGGAATGTGAATGCAAAGATTGCAGGCACCTCTGCTCTTCTTGGTCCCGTAGTTCAGTCACTGTATTCAAAGACCTTGGTTCTCTTGGTATTTTTCAAGGATAGGGTTCTCAGATAGACACAGAGCAAAACAAACAAAAAACATAATAAGAACCAACATGGGAGACAGAAGAGATAACGACAATAAAAATATCTCACTGGTAAACTTGTAGAAGTAAATGATCAACAACAGTACTATAAAATATAAATTTTAATATGAAATATTTTCATGTTACCATGTTATGAGAAGGCATGAAGATGATGTGCCCTTGTTTTTACTTCACAACTGAAATTTTATGCAGGTAGAAACAGGTTTTGTTTTGCTAGCAGGACAAGCTAGGAGCATCTGGAACCTGGAGTCCAGTAGACTAGAAGTGGACACTTTCCAAGGAGTTGGAATTAGTGGGAAATATTTACAAGTTAGCATGGGACACAAGACACTAACGCTGCATCCTCCATTCAAGCTTTCTGCTTAATGAGTGGCCAAGGCGCAGGGAACAGAACCAAACCTGTGGACACGGAGTAGATGGAAAAGACAGAAATATGGGGATTATGAGATCTAATTTGTTGATGAAAGAAAGAACTGATATTCACTGACGACCTACCATGTGCTGGAAACTCATGTATTCATTCATCTTTACAATAACCTGTACAATTACTATACTCATCTTTATTTTACAGATGAAAAAATAGAACATGGAAATTACATGACTATGTAAGATCAGAATTCCTCTCTTTTCTATACTCACAAATTTAGGTCTCACTTCCATTCACATTTGCCACGTTATTGATATTCTCTGTTCTTTGAGGCACCAAAGTGTCTAGTGCTTTTTCTTCTGGGTTCTACAAGTAAATATACCTAGATTTACTTACCCCCAATAGTCATACATGGTTATGAAGATTAGGATTGTAGAGTATAAAATCAAAATTAATAATCTATTTTACCTTCACTTCTAATTTCACAGCCCAGGGATCACCAAATTTTACCACTTCTGTTGAACTCTAAATAATTTCTTAGACCTCTGTTTCTTGATTGATTATCTTTAGAAAATGCCTTTGGATTCTCTGTCATGAAAATGAAATTTTAGTGACCTCGCAATAATTGCCCACCTTTCTGATTCTTTACCAGTTATCTACTCTTAGGGTTTTAGTTTATCTGTTGCTTACCATTAAAGCTACACAATAGCAAATACTATCTTGACACACCTGTTTTAAGGAGCTTCTCTGACTTACCATTATGAATATGAAATCTTCAGCCACCTCACATTTCCCCCCACCCCTTCTTCTGTCTTTATTCCCACCCTTTATTCATCTGACCATTACTTTTATATTGTCATGGTCTACAGCTTCCATATTTCATACTGTAACTGAAAAGTCATTAGTATTTGATCTGTAAATGAGTTTTTAAATTTGAGTACTGGTAATTGACATTTAACATGTTATGGTTGTCTAAATATCATCTACTGCATATCCAAGTAGTGAGCTTGATTTATGGAGAAGTAAATGCTGATCCTATATCATTAAACACATGTCACCTAAAGATGTAGGTTTTAGTATAGGTAGTTGAGAGGGGTGAAGAGACTGACCTGTGCATTACACATTTTTAAAGTTAATATATATTTTCTATCATTTAAGTAAAGTGATCTAGCTTCTTCATTTTAATATTCATGGAAAATTAATTTTCTTTTTGACATTATTCTCAGGGCCCTTGAACTTTCAGCCAGGTGTGGATTGCTTGCTGTTTAGATCTACTGTGAAGAGGTTGTTCTGGACTTTTAAAAATGGGTTTGTTCTGCTCTTGGAACTTAAGTGTCTCTCTCAGGATCCTTTTTCATTTCTCTGATGTACAGCTTGGTAGGCAGTTAATCAACTTTTTGAGTCCCTCTGAACAGTACTTCCCCTTATGCTTGGTTTATAGCTCAGTGGGGTAGAGACTTTTACAAACTTACTTGTTCTTAAGTTTTTGAAGGCATTTTTGTTTTATTTATTTATTTTTCATTTTCATCCAGAATTCAGAGTTGCTGAGGCAGTTTGAAATCAGTTGATTTTATTTCTCTTGGATGACAAGGAAAATACATAAAAATACATACATATTTCAGAATTTTATGATGACATGATTAGGTGTAATTCTTTTTTTTTTTTCTGTACTTGGTGTGTACTTTTAGTCTGAAAACTTGTTTCTCCTTTCTTCTGTGACAGTTTTTCTTAATGTAATTTCTTAAGTGCTTCCCCTCAATTATCTCTGATCTTATACAACTTTTACTCTCTATCTGAAGTTTCTTCAACTTTTTCTACTGTTCCTTTCCCTAAGTAATTTATTTTTGCAGTAGTATTTTTAATTTCAAGAACATTTGTTTCTTATATGCTTTATTTTCTTTCATACCAACCAATAATTTTCTTGTATCCAAACTATCTTCGCAAGTCTCACTAAGGACAATGTTTAGAATAACTTTTAGGCCCTCTCCCCTTTCTGAACCTGGCCTTCCCCTGTGGTCTGTTCTGTTTTTCCCCTTGCTCCTTTGTGAGTGTTCTGTGTGTGCATGCATTTGTGCATTGTGTACTAATCTTTTGATTCTTGAGTGCTTACTCAGCTCTCTGAAAGAGAGGTGAGGCTTTCTGATACAGTTAAATTTCCCTGCAGGGACCAGCCCTTCTGTGGTGACAAAAGCTTTATGAATGCAATGCAAGATACTCATTCCCAGGCTTTGCTTCACGGTGTGCATTAGGCAGGATGGAACTTTCATAGGACTACCTTCACTTCTGTCAAATGCTAGAATAAAGAATCTAACTCTGGGGAGCCATGTTTCCTTTCTGGGACTCTCAAATTCTCCTTAAAAAATGCTTAATTAAAATGGAATATCTTCAGCTCCAGTCTGCTGCACATGCAGGGATGGACAAGGGACCTGGAGAGAGGTTGTCTAAACAACTTTTCTTAAAGAATCTTCCAGTACCATCCTCAATTTCTGTTCCTCCTCCAGCTGTATAAACATTTAAGTTTCAGAACTTTGTTATGAAAAATGCTCCCGTGTCTGTGGCAGGGCTGTCCTCTATGCTGGGACTACCTCTGCTAACCTGATAAACTTAGATCTTTCCCAAAGCCATGGGAAATCTTTAGTCCACTGTTGTGTTCCATTCCCCCAAACTTGTCCTCATTATTAGTGCTTTTGTAAATTTATTCCTTGTACTTTAGTGAATTATTAAGAAAGTGAGAAAAAATAAGGCTCAGTTCATCTTTTTAAAACATAAACCCTCCAAATAATGCTCGATGTGGTTCTACCACCAGTAATAACACTTGGACTTTGGTGCCTTTAAATAGATGTCCAATTTGATGACTAATGAAATAAAGCTTACAAACCTTTCTACAGTTTTTTTAAGCAGGAAGTTACTACAATCACAGTAAATTAAAAACACAGTCTTACATCATTTAAAAGCTCTCTTACTTGCCTTTGTTGCCTCAGTTTCCATAGCAAGTGAAAATTATGATCTCCTTTCACTGAATCTTTGAGTAAAAACTAGATAGTATATTTCTCCCTAGGGCTTTATTGATTAGGTACCCCAGCTGAATGGATATTGATACGACAATTATGACTTGTCAAGATAGCCAAGGAAATCAGCACTAAAGTAGACAAGACTTAAAATAAATCAGTCTTTCAAAAGTTGTATAGACCTTAGAAAATACTTTGACTATGACTGACTCCTGGTTTCACTTAGGTTCTATTTTCATAAAATGTTCATGTCTTGGGAGTTAGGATGGATGCACATCTGCTGAGCCACCGTGGGGAGTACAGTGGCCGCTGTCGTGGGAATCCTGATTCGGCGGGATTCTGACTCAGACGGTACTTTCCAGCTTCCTGCATAAGCAACCTACTTCTGGACAAAATAGATTGTTTTTACTTTTTTAATAGTTTTTTTTATTGTTTCTTTTTACTGTTGTTCAAGTACAATTGTCTCCACTATCCCCTCAGCACTCCCTCCAACCCCAGCCATCCCCATTTCCCACCCTTGATCCTACCCCCTCTTTGGAATAGACTGTTTTTAAAGGTAGAATATTTGAAACAGAATTAGAAGGATGATAGAGTCATTTATAAACATTCTAGGCTGTTAAATTTATGTTATTTAAAGATTTCTCTTCATGAAAATTTCACATATGGTGTTTAGGAAAATTTGGTCCAGAAAAAAATATCTAACTCATTATTTCTTACTGTTTTGGGCATAGTTTCAAGTATTCTCTGTCAGTATGCCTCAGAGTATTTTGCAACATGACTTAAAAAACATTCAGTGGTCTTTGTTGAGGAAGCCCTGAGTTAAATATTATCTAAAAGGTGATATTTTTAAAAGATTTATTTATTTATTTTTTGACAGAGGGGAAGGGAAGGAGAAAGAGAAGGAGAGAAACATCAGTGTGTGGCTGCTTCTCATGTGCCCCCTACTTGCAACCTGGCCTGCAACCCAGGCATGTGCCTGACTGGGAACTGAACCCGTGACCCTTTGGTTCACAGGCCAGCTCTCAGTCCACTGAGCCACACTGGCCAGGGCTAAGAAGTGATATTTTCTAAAAGATTAAAAGCAAAACATGTAGAGAAATATTAATATGAGCATATAAGTATAACAAAATGGATACATATTCATATATTATCATATTACTTTAGCTATTATTTAGTAATTTTAAAGTACTATCTTTAGTAAAAGTCTTTAAGAAAAGACTGGATAAACTGAAGTCCCCTTTGTTTTCTTATCTCACAAGATGAAACTATACTCATGACTTTGGTATTCAACTTGCCCATATTTTTTATGTCTATTTATTTATAGATTAAAAATATGTGGTCACTTTTAGATTTGACTTAAATTAATATAGAGTATTATCATCTGTGATTTTCTTCTACTTTCCTTTTTGTACTCAGTATTTCTTTAGATTTCTCTATGTCAATGCACAAGGATCTACTTCATTCACTTTAATGTTGTGTAGAAGTCCATTCTGTGATGATAATACAATTTAGTCACCTCATTCCCTCATTGGTGAATGGAAGGTGGTTTTCAGTTTTTCACCTCCACAGACAACACTGCAATGAGCACTCTTGTGCATATTTTTTTACACACATGGAGAGCTTCTCTTATGTAACTACCTAGAAGGGGAATTACTGAATCAATAGTTAAACATATTTTTTAATCTAACTAAAAATTATCAAATTCTGTTGAAGGTGTAGCAAGATTGTAATTATTCTTCTCTCGTATTTGTCGACACTTGGTATTGTCTGTTATAAAACATAGTTTTTCTAATGTGATGAGTGTAAAACCATTACTGTTTTAATATTTTTTTTTTAGTCACTAGTGAGGTAAAGTCTTTTTCCAGATATTTATTGATTATTTACTTTCGTATTACTGTTAATTCCTTGTTATTGTCATTGGACTTTTTTTCCTATGGGATGTTTACCTTTCACTTTTTCAGTTGTATGAGCTTTTTATCTTTCCTAAGTACTATTTCCTTGTAAGAGTTCTTTTTCTCAATCTATGACTTGACTTTTACCTTTGTTTTTGGCACGTTTTGAAGCACAGAAAATTTTAAATAATTTTTAAAATTAAAATTTATTTATTGTACATAAAAATAAGTATTTAAAACTTTTTAATAATAAAATTTTGACAAACTCAAACAACATTTTGCTACATGATACAGTTTTTATGTCCTATTTAAGAAATTCTTTTCTTCTTTAGCACAAATGTCATGGTCTCCAAATATCATTTTTCCATAACAGGAAATATCTCCCTTGGGAAATTGATGTTTTCATATCCAGGACTGACAGCATAAAAGATGATCTTGAAACATTTTGTACCTGAAAGCAAGAAAGTTATCAAGAATAATGGGGCAGTGTCAAAAGGACACTGAGCCAACTGTAAGGGACCAATCTGGGCAGAGTAGGGGCAATTTGAGCATCACAATGAATAATGACTATGGGAAATCAAAACCAGTTAAATATATAAAAGTCCACGAGGTCATAGTAATGTAAAACAAAAAAATAAACTTTATTGATTACTTTTGGAAGTTGCTAAGGCACCACCTTATATGATCTACCTCCCCAGTAAGAACCACTCTTCCAAGTAACTACATAGTAGATGAGGGAATTCTTACAGGAGAATTAAGCAAATAAATGCAGAGGAGAGGATAGAATTAGAAAATAGCCCCATGCAGCACCTAGGAACAGAATCACAGAAATGGAGATCACATGGAGCATTATCAGCAGGGAAGGGGAGGAGGGAAAATGGAGAAAAAGGTACAGGGAATAAGTAGCATAAATTGTAGGTACAAAATAGACAGGGAGAGGTTAAGAATAGCATAGGAAATGTAGAATACAAAGAAGTTATATGTATGACTCAAGGACATGAACTAAGTGCAGGGCTGGGGGGAATGAGAGTAGGAGTGGAGTGCAGGGTGGAGGGGAATAAAAGGAGAAAAATGGGACAACTGTAATAGCATAATCAATAAAATATATTTTGAAAAAATGGGCCTAGGATAGTGGTTCCAACAACTGCTGCAATCATTAGGTGAAAACTTCATGAATACTTAATGGACAGAGGCTTGCAATCAATTGTGACATCTTAAAAATGAGAAAACCAGGCCTACTGTGCACCCACTGAGATGCACTGGGATGCTTCAAGATGCACAGTAGCACCTGTAGACTGTTCTCGGCAAACAAACACTGCAGCTAACCAAAATTCCAGCTCAAACCACCTAACTGCAAGAGCAAAGGAGACACAGTAGTCAGTCAGCCAAATGTAGAAGATGCCAAAAAGTGGACTAATTTTGTCATCAAAACAAATGAGATAAGGAAAAAAGAGGGGTGTGGAGAGGGAATGTGAAGTGGAAACTGTTGTAGATTACAAGGGGCTTAAGAAATATAACAAGCAAATATTTAGAGCTTTTTTGTATTCTGATCTGAATAAACTGTAAAAAGACATGTTTGAGGCAATTTGGGAAAATAATGTACAGAGCATTAGGGGGTATTAAGGAATTATTATTATTAATTTTGTTGGGTATGATAATTGGTACTGTAGAATATTATTTTTAAGTTTTTATCTGTTAGAAACACATTACAGGTGAAATGATATAGTTCTGAGAATTAGTTTTAAAATTTTCAACAAGAAGTAAAAAAGAAGAGGTGAGGGAAGACTAAATGAGACAAAAATAGAACAAAGTTTTTAAAAGATTGAAGTTGGGTAATGGGTAAGTGGAGTTACTTATACAATTTTCTCTAATTTTGTATATGCTTGAAAATGGCCATAGTTAATATTCTTTTTAAATATTTAAACTTGTAATGAACTAAATCACATTTTTCACAATAATTAAAAAATGAATTTTAACTATAAAAGGACCTTTCTTACCCCAATGCCATAAAGATATTCTCCTATATTTTTGTCATATTCTTTCACATTTTCACACCCAGAGTTTAGATATAACTTGAGTTTATTTTGTGCATACTGTGAGGCAGGGACATATAGCTACAATCACCCCATTTTCCCTCTATTTAATTATGACATCTCTATCCTAAGACAAAATCTCACAAAGGTTTAAGTGTGTTTTATATACTCTCATTGACTCCATTGATCTGTGAGTGTCTCCCTGCACTGGCGTAATAATGTCTTCATATCTGGCAAGACAAGTTCTCCATGTTTTTTTTCTTTTTCTGAAAATTAGTTCATCTCTTCCTGGTCCATTACACTTTCACAACATCCAAGATGCTCAAGTCCCATAACACAGCGCACACAGACCTCCCTCTGCATCTGCAGATTCCAAACTGCAGAGTGAGGTAACTGTTTTCCAGCTGTGGTTGGTTGAATCTGAGGATGCAGAACCCAAGCATGTGGAGGGCAGGCTGCATTTAGCTCTTCTTTTCTTTGTATAAATATTTCTGTGGAATAAATTTCTAAAGGTGAAATTTCTTGTTTAAAGAATTTACCCACTTCAAATTTAAGTAAACACTGCTAAATTGTCCTCCTCAGATGGTGCACCAATTTATATTCTTACCATTTCTGGATGAAATTGCTCCAGATAACTCATTTTAAATGTTGATAATACTATGTGGCAAATAATGCTAGTGGCAACATTCATTAGCACCCTTTACCTTAGCTATTACTAAGGTGATAAGAACTTTTTAGCAGAAATTTTGATTCTAGCTGGGTCTTTCTTCTTCCTTCCTCCATGCCCATACCTGGAGCTGAGAAACACCAACTGGAGTTCTGGCCCTCATCTAAACTTTGGGGATGAAGGATGGTGAATCCCTGAGCTGGAAGGAGTCACATTTCTAATGATTTTGTAGGGCTACGTAACTAACATGCTTTCAATTGTCTGCCTGCATGACTTTGCTTGCCTGAGACATAAATTTCCTCCTTGCTTAAGCCACGCCTAAGGCAATACTAACTGATGCAGAACTTAGCATCGGAAAGTGTTAAATTCTAAGATCAATACCTGAGGTATGACATTAGATTAGTAGAGGAAGGGAGGAAAAGAGCAAGGACTCAGTTATAGGAGCTGGAAAGTGTGTAACCTGTGTAGAATACTAGTGATATATTTGGTCAAACTGTTGTCTGCTCAAGGTTGGAAGGCAGATCACAAGTTGACTGGGCTTGTATTGTTAAGGCCAAGAGGCTAAAAATTTCAGAATAGTGGCCTTGGTTGCCCATTCTTAGCACTATCAGCTCTGTAAGTGTAGAACCTTGCTCTGCAGCCAACTGTGTTCTACAATTTGGAGACTTGCAAGATAGAAAAGCTACTACTTCTGTGGCACATACAGAGGCAATGACACAGGATGGCAGTGAAAGTGCAGTTTTAGCAGAAGGCAAGACTGCTACTCTGCCATTCGAAGACTGCGGGCCCAGTGGCAAAGAGGGAAGGAAGGATGGTCCTTCTGTCATAAATCTATCACTTCAGATGCTACAAAGCAGCATCTAGATGGGCAGAACACTAATACCAGATAAAAACACTAGGCTCAAATTTTAGGTGAGGACAAAGTCTTTGGCTATGGGTACTTAAACCTAAAATTGACTAAGAGCAAGTATTCCAAAATCCTACTTTATTTTTAAGGTTACAGTATTGCCAAAGAATCCTGACTCAGGCCTGCTAAAACCCAGTCTCTGACAATCTCTGGGCCCCTGAACTTGCATTAGCAGAAAGTGGCCTGGAGAGCTGGACAGCACACATGGAGGTCACACTGTCCAATGCAATGGTGCTGTCTAGATGACCCCTTCAGTGACAATGGACAGGAATCAACCAGGGGACAGAGGCTTGGATGATACCAGACAAGGACGTTCCCCCCAGAGTCAGGTAACAGGAAAGTTCTTTAACTGGGGAATATTCTCCACTTCTGAATCAGGGGCAACAGAGTTTATGCCTAGCAGGGTTGAGCTTGCTGTGGACCAGATACTGCTGTCTTTGCTACTGTCCTGGTTTGGGAGCGGACCATTTCATCGCCATTACCCTGTTCCTTCTCTGTCATGGTGTGTCGAGAGCTAACTTATCTTTAAATATTCGAGTTGCCAGATACAGTCCTTGGAGATGGATGAAGAGGACTATGGATTCTGGACTGTGAGCTAGGAGGTAGCAAATGGTGGGTACTTTGCATTTGTCCCTTTAGAGAGGGGCATGAATGGTCTTGTGCATAATGTATGTTCTCATGATTATTTCAGTAGCCAAAATTTCAAACATGGCAAAGAACTCAGTTTCTATTCACCTTTTCTGCCTCAGTAAGAATATCTCAGATTTTTGGCTAAACTTTTATTTCCCAGTTTCCCATACATTTAGATATGAAAATATGTTTAAATTCTGGTCAATGATATGTGAGGCTACTTCTAGAAAATGTCTTTCAGAAATTACTGATGTGTGATCTTTGCTCCTTTTCTTTTTTTATCTTTCCTGTCTTGATACCCAGAGCTCAGGTATGATGGTTGGAGTTCCGTTCTTTATCTTTGATCATGAGAACAAGTTTGTATCCAGGAATTATGAACTGATGAGTTGAAAAGAACATGAGTAACTCTTGACTCTGTGGAACTCCCTCAGTACCTGGGCTGCCTAACTCATTTACGTAAGAGGTCAATAGATTTCTGAATTGTTTAAGCCACTGTAATATATAATCATCTTTGTCACTTGCAGCCAAGCTAATCCTAATTTACACCCTTCCCAGACAGGCCTACATAATGCTGGAAGTGATTGGTGGGGAGAAGGAAAGTAGAGACAGGGGATGGAGCAACTGGAGTTGTGCTAAGGAGTCACTTAATTTGTGCCCAACTCCCTGTATTCTCTTAACTGAATCCAGAAACCCCAAAGCAGAAACATACAAACCATATTCTTCTCCATGCAACCAAGACTGAAGAACTAGACTCAGTGAGTTCCTTGAGCCTCAGAGGCCAACTGTTTCATGAGGGATTCACCCTGGAGAAGGGAATAGTGTAGGGATGTGGCGAGTTAGGACAGTCAACTCCAGAGCCACATTTCTTTGTCCCATGGGGCCTTTGGGCTCCCCTGGAAGTCATTTTCTCCAGATGGTGCCTTGTGGTTCAAAGGCACATTTTGAAGTCTCAGCAACTGATCAAAAAGATTACTGAATATCGTTCTCTGTGTGTGATAACTGCAGCAGCGTGTAGGGCTGCAGCTGTGTTGACTTCTGAAGCTGGCCTTATAGGTTTTCTTCTGTACCTCTTTCCTCCCTCCTTTCCTTTCCTTTCCTTTCCTTTCCTTTCCTTTCCTTTCCTTTCCTTTCCTTTCCTTTCCTTTCCTTTCCTTTCCTTTCCTTTCCTTTCCTTTCCTTTCCTTCCCTTCCCTTCCCTTCCCTTCCCTTCCCTTCCCTTCCCTTCCCTTCCCTTCCCTTCCCTTCCCTTTCCTTTCCTTTCCTTTCCTTTCCTTTCCTTTCCTTCCTCTTTTCTTATGCCTATTCTCTGTTCCCTCAAAACACGCACAAATATTTCTCTCCCAAACTTGAAGCTCAGACTTTGGTTTGCCAATTGTACATGGACATTCTCTTGACAGTGAAAGATTCAGAAGTTGCCCACCTCTGGGCCACTGCCAGCTCCCCCAACCACTGGTGAGAGATGGAAAGTGTTAAAATGAATGTTTGTTTGCTGAGTATTTAAGGGGAAGGGAAACAAAAGCATGAAGACAGCTAGCATGTGTTTGCTTAGGACTGGTCTCTAAATTGTCTAGATTGTTATCCAATTTAATATGAAATTAAATCCCAGCTGTCTTGATGAGCTCAACCAGAGAAGGAGGTGAGGTATGTTTTTGCACAATTCACTCAGTATCATTGGACTGCTTCAACAATGTCTCTGAATGTTTCTCTCATTCCCACATAGGCTCTCATTCTCCAACCCAGTTGTTTCCTGACTTTGATGAGAAAAGTGGTGAGGACCAACTCAATCGCAAAGTGCAGACTTTCCATCATCCTCACTTCCAAAGCTGAATTGTTATGAGACCTTCCCAGCTATAGCATTCACTAGCATCACCTCTCTTGGTCACTTCCCAGTTCTGCTATATATATTCAAGTGATATTCTTACAATTCCTTTACTGCTTCCTGTGTTTGACAAGCACCATTTAAAGCCAAAGCCTCACCTGTCTTCTCAGAGACATCTTTGCCCACACCCCTACCAGCCCTACCAAGGAAATCTACAATGTACCCATACTGAATTTCTTGTCCCTCCTAAAATATACCATACTAGTCCATGGGTCCTTCCTGTAAAATACTTGTGAAGATTGCTAATGTGCCTAAAGTCACACAGCTTGAAAGAGAGAGTTGGGATTGAAGTACAAGCAATTACAGTAGATCACATGCACTTTTCCTTTGAGTGATCCATTGGGTTAACCAAGTAAATACAGGTGTGTAGATTGTTTCCAATTTTTGATGTCATGAACAGAGCTGTAACAATTAGTTAATGCCTCCATGGTTGTTTCCTTGAAATAAACATCTAGGCATGAGATTACCAAATCTAAAGATGCTGTGTATATTGCTACAATCTTTGTTGTGAGTAGTTTTGTAATACTCATAGTTTAATCTCACTATAGAAAACTATCATAATTTCGATTTCTATTTCTTAGGATACTAAATAAATTAAATTTTTTTTGTCCTATGTGATTTGCCTATTTACATCTTTTGCCCATTTTGTTTTCCAGTATTAGTGTTGTCTTTTGCTCACTGACAGGAAGATTCTTTATATATTAAGAATATACATCCTTTGTACTAAATGTAACAAGTATATCTATGACGGTAATGTGACTTGCCTTTTCATCTGTTTAGGTGTTTTTTAAAAAACTCTCATCCTCAACTAAAAAAAGAACTGTCCAGATTGAGTGACAATCAACAGGCCAGATGCTTCTACAGAACCTGACTATAATTTGATGGCCAAATCCATTTATATATTTCGTAGTTCTGCAGTGGAGGACATGTTGGCATGCATAGCTCCACAATCAATTCCCTGGACTTAGAAGACTGTCACTGGAGCAATTCTTCTTTACCAAGAAAATTCCATTTACCACATTTTCTTGTTCTCTACTATAAAGCCCATCTATTAAGTAAATTATATTACCCATTACCTAGCATGCCGATCTGTAATGTTCTTCTCATCTCTGGTCCTACCAAACATTCTTCTTCAGTGAATCATTTACATTCAAAGATATTTGACTACCTACTATGTGCTAGACATTGTTCACTAAACAAAAAAAATCTTTTTCTCATAAAATTATGTTATGGTGGATTGTATTATTTTGGTAATAAATAATAAACAGAAATAAATGTTATAGAATGTTAAAAGGTGGGAAGTAGTTTAAAATGGAACAATTAAAGTAGAGTAAGGGGGCTAGGGAACAGGTATATAGGTATGAGTTGAAATATTAATGGGGTTGAATATTTTAATAGCAAAAGGCTTGGAGGAGAAGAGTTAGCTATACAAATGTTTAAGGGAAGCAAGTTCCAGGTAGAAGAAAAAGCCAATGCAATGTCCCAAGGTGGGAATATAGCTGTTATGTTCAAGGAATAGCAGGAAGGTCAGTGTGCTAGGGGAGAGTGAACAAGAAGGAGAGTACTAGGGGCTGAGATCAGTTTGTAGGTTACAGGTATTTTCTATATTTAGGTGAACTCTGCCTGGTGCTTCTTAAGTCAGCTCCAACCAGCTGGTAGGAGCATCAACACTGCCCTTCAGTGCTCATTGTTCATGAGAGAGCCTTCATCTGTGTGTATTGTTTCATCCTCATGTGCAACTCAGTGGGAAGTTGGCAAAGGATCCAACCGACAGTGGCTGTTACAGATTATCTTTTTAAAAAATATTCTTCATATTTTATTACTTTTTCTTTTTTAAAATATATTCTATTGATTTTGCTATTACAGTTGTCCCATTCCCCCCATCCTTTGCTCCCCTCCCCTCTGCACACCCCCTCCCATCTACATTCCCCCCCTTTTTAGTTCATGTCCATGTATCATAAGTTCTTTAGCTTCTACATTTCCCATACTATTCTTGCCCTCCCCCTGTCTATTTTCTACCTACCATCTATGCTACTTATTCTCTGTACCTTTTCCCCCTCTCTCCTCCTCCCACTCCCCTGTTGCCATCCCTCCATGTGATCTCCATTTTTGTGGTTCTGTTCTTCTTCTATTTGTTTGCTTTGTTTGCTTTTGCTTTAGATGTCATTGTTAATAACTTTGTTTGCTGTCTTTTTACTGTTCATATTTTTTATCTTCTTTTTATTGGATAAGTTCCTTTAACATTTCATATAATAAGGACTCGGTAATGATAAACTTCAACTTAACCTTATCTGAGAAGCATTTTATCTGCCCTTCCATTCTAAATGAAAGCTTTGCTACATAGAGCAATCTTGGATGTAGGTCCTTGCCTTTCATGACTTGGAATACTTCTTTCCAGTCCTTTCTTGCCTGCAAGGTCTCTTTTGAGAAATCAGCTGACAGTCTGATGGGACTCCTTTGTAGGTAACTGTCTCCTTACCTCTTGCTGCTTCTAAGATTCTCTCCTTAATTTTAATCTTGGCTGATGTAATTTTGATGTGCCTTAGTGTGTTCCACCTTGGGTCCAACTTCTCTGGGACTCTCTGAGCTTCCTGGACTTCCTGGAAGTCTATTTCCTTTTCCAGAATGGGGAAGTTCTCCTTTATCATTTGTTCAAATAACTTTTCCACTTGTTGCTCTTCCTCTTCCCCTTCTGGTACCCCTATAATTCAGATGTTGGAACGTTTAAAGATGTCCTGGAGGTTCCTAAACCTCTCCTCATTTTTTTGAATTCTTGTTTCTTCATTCTTTTCTGATTGTATGTTTTTTTTCTTCCTTCTGTTCTGCACCATTGATGTGAGTCCCAGTTTTCTTTCCATCACTATTGGTTCCTTGTGCATTTTTCTTCACTTCACTTAGTGTAGCCTTCATTTTGTTCATCTAGTTTGTGACCAAAATCAACCAATTCTGTGAGCATCCTGATCACCAGTGCTTTGAACTGTGCATCTGATAGGTTGGCTATCTCCTGGTCACTTAAAAGTATTGCTCTGGGGCTTTGATTTGTGCATCCATTTGAGCCACTTCTTTTGGGGGGGGTCTGGTAGCACCTCTTACGTAACAGGTTACTTTAGGGTAAGGAGAGGTGCCTTAGGTGTTCCTCAGGGCAGGTCAACTCAGTCACTGTATGTGTGGGTAGGGTCAGAGAGGGAACAACAGCACTTGCTCCACTTTCTGTCAGATTTCAGTCCCCTCTGCCGCTTCCCACAAGCAAATTGGGCCCTTCTGGTGCTGATTCCTGGGTGGGTGGGCTTGTGTATGTTCTAGGACCCTGTGGGTCTCCCAATGAACTCTCCTGTGAGACTGGGAGTCTCTCCCCACACCTCAACATCCACAAGTGTTTTCAATCAGTGCTTTTAGGCTTTATTTCCTGGTTCTGGGGCCCTGGGTTGTTTGGTCTATTTCACTGCCCATTTTCACCTGGTTTATCTGCACGTGAATGTTTGACTGTGGATAGCCAGCTGCCTTGCACACCTCACTAGGTCTGCTTGTTGCCTCCCCACGCCTGCGCCTGGGTCTACCACCCAGTACTGCTAGTGGCAGCCTGCTCCCTGCGATCTTGGGACTGCCAGCCAGTGCTTTTTCCTGCTGCGACCCCTCTCTGATAGCCGCCGACTCCACCCCTCTTACTGGTCTGGATGAATGGTTGTCCGGACTTCTGTACAGTTCAATTTTCTGTCTGTTCTGGTTGTTTTTTTGTTTCTAATTTTTTGTTGTCCTTAATTTTGGTTGTGCGAGGAAGCACAGTGTGTCCACCTATTCCTCCATCTTGGCCAGAAGTCCATATTTTATTACTTTTTCTTGTGAAGTAGAACATATAAACTGGATCTTCCTATGGTAAATCATTCAGACACAACTGAAGTTCAAAATCACATCAATAGACACTGAAAATCATAGCATTCACCTTTAGCATTTGCTGCGCTTGGGGTGGTTGTTCAAATTTTCAACTGGTTCCATTTCTTTGAACTTTTCATTTTGGAATTATTCTACACTCATAGTACTGTAGTAAATATAGTACAGAATGCTTCCATATATCCCTCACCCGATCCCCCTACTGTTGACATATTATACCACTGTGGTGGATCTGCCAAAATTAAAAATTATTCCCGCACTTTGGTACATTTCTACTTGTACATTACTGTTAACTATAGGCTATGTTCAGATTTCCCTAATTTTTCCACTTATGTCCTTTTTCTGTCCCAGGATCCAATCTAGATACCTCATTGCAGTTATCATGTCTCCTCAGTTCCCTCTGATTTGTGACAGTTTCCCAGTCCTTCCTTGTTTTCTACAACTTTGACAATTTCAAGGCGTATTACACTGGCATTTTGTATATAGAATATTCTTAACTTGGGTTTGTCTGAGGTTGCTCTCATGATTATATGGGGGTTGAGGCTTTGGAGAAAGAATACCACAGAGGTGAGGTGCCTTTCTCAACACATCAACTCAGGGCACAGCTAAAATCCATGTGTCTTATCACTAGTGATGCTAACTCTGGGTATTTGGTGCCAGTGGTATCAGCCAGGTCTCTCTTTCCAATTTCTTTTTGGATTGAGTCTAGGTCTAGCCCACACTCAAAAGCAGTGGGAAGGGAAGCAGGTACTTTTTTTAAGGTGGAGATTTAAATGTTTTTCTTAAAAGAATGGGAATATTCAAAGAAGGAATAATTGTATTTCTTCTGATTTGTGGTTGTGATATCCTAGGCATAGAGGAGGCTCTTTTAAACTAGAGTTTCCCTTTCTTTTTTCCTTAATGATCTAACATTGTTTAATCCCTGAGGAGGAATTTCCCTGTTATCTCCACCCCGTTTTCCAGATCCCCTTGAGAACCTCTCTTTAATCATTCTGTATTTTAACAGTTTGTACATTTCTTCCCTTGGCCATGTAAAATGTAAGTGAAGACTAAATCTTGGTTAAATGTACAAAAAGATGAATTTCTCCTTTCCCTCCCCTCCTAGAGGCAAAGCATCAGATTAAATTTTTCTTCTTCCTCCTTGCAGTACCTGAGGTTGTAACTAATACTCAATAAATGCTTTTTATCAAACTGGATTTGATCAGAGATGAAAGAGTTTCTAAATAATACACAATTCTCTCATCAAACTGTCAGACCCAATAAGTGCCAATGAAATTGGTGAGAGGAATTCAATTCTGAGGCCAAGCCCCAGTGACATTTTCTCACAAAGATTCATAATAATACTCATCATCACTGCCTGACTTTTCATTTCCTATTGTTATTTGTGGAAGGACTGTTAGCTTTGGATTGCGCTTTGTTTTTTCAAAAACAAAGAATAATACACTGACTTTTGAGAAAAGCACAAAGTTAATGAAATGTTACCAAAAAGGATAGAAAAGAGGAACTACAAAGGACAAATTAAATTCTGTCCTTTTTTAGCCTTGAGGGTGCCAAGTTTTGTATTTTAACAAGCATAAGCCATCCTTTGTCATGTCTGGAGGGAGAGAAGCTTACAGCAGTAAGAAAGGACAACAAAGTACTTCTGTGGCAGTCCTGAACTCTTTTTTCTCTCTTAAAAGTGAAACCTATGATCCTTGTGGAAATGTGAGAAAATGTATATAAGAAAAAAAGAGAGATTTGTCCCTACTCTTGGACAAATGGGAAAGAGGGAAAATGTATATTGTTTTAGATTTGGGTGGTCTTTTTTGTATTTGTCTAGAATGAGGGGAAAAAAGGTCTTCATAGGGAGAAGGGACTTATGCAAGGGACTGAGAGGGTGGGGGTGAGGGAGAGATCCAGGAATGTGTTATTGCCTTGAGGGGGGTGAAGTGAAGGGACGGCCCTTCTCTACCCAGCTTGACTCCCGCATTGGGAGGCCACTGGCACTCTGACCTGCAAGGCAGTTTTGGAGAAAACAGAAAGGTATGGGCTCAAATGGTCATCTTGAAAAGAACCATCATCTCTTTTCTTTTTCTTTTGTCAGCTGGTGGGGTGAGGTGGACACCACTACCTCTCATTTGCTGAGCCAAAACCTGAGCATCCCTGAACATGTGAGGCTGTTTCTCTCTAGTGCGACACCTGGGCAATAATGTTGGTTGACATTATTTTCTGTAGAGCTGAGAAAATGGTCATGGTGTAGTGTGATGGTCAGCAAACCATGGCCCATGGGCCAAACTGAGTTGTTTTTGTAAGTGTAATTGTATTGAAATATTGCCCTGGCCACTCATTTACATATTGTCTATGGCTGCTTTTGTGCTGAAATGGCAGAGCTGAGCAGTTGCAACAGAACCTAATGCCATGCAAAGACTGACCTTTCATGTAAAAATGTTCACCAGTCCCCTTGGTCTTAGGAAGAGAAAATGGACTTGAAGTTAATATATCCAGCTGCTGGTCCCAGACCTACTTCTATGAGTATGTGTCTTTGAACAGGTCTCTTTTCCTCCCTATGACTCACTCGATGTCTTCATCTCTAAAGATTTCTCATTTCTTTTGCAACTTTCACTCTGAAGCCCAGTGAAAAAGGTGGCCCCTGCCAGCAAGAAGGCGCTGCAGGGTGTGCAGAGGGAAGAAACAGCCTGTTCCTGAGATGGAAGTACATGAGCCAATGATAGGGAGAGGGAGATTTCCTTTCATCCTTTACCTGCCACCCCTCTGTCCTTGTGTTTCACTATCTTGTAAACACCAAAGAACAAATATTAAAATCTGGACTGATGCTCTATACCTTTTAACTACACGTGAGCCTGCTTACATTACTTGTGGTTTCTGATAAATTTGTATGTGTTTCTATCATCTTGGTTTTGCTTCCTATCTGTGCTTTGATCAGACATCTCCTGTGCCCAGCCATACATCATATTAATCTACCACTTTATTGCAGTTATTGTTGTGGCAACCGTCTCCACACAGATGTAACCTAACAGCGATTCATCTCAGCTGCCCCATGTGTCTTTCATCTCTTCCCCTTGGGGCAGCTCTGTTGCCGCCACGTGGCCTAGCTCCAAGAATACACTCACCATTTCAATGCACACAGATACTTGGAGTGGTGAACAGCTAACACCCTCTGGCCAATAGGTGATGGATAGAAACTAGCAGATACACACTCCCCCTCTCCTTACCTCAGGGGCACAGTTGTGGGGTATCTTCTCCATGACTTCATGCTGGGCTCTTGCTGACATTTCAGTGATGATTCTCTAAATAATGCATCCCTGGAATGGCTTTCCATCCTTCCCTGTCTCACTCTTCCCAGTATCCTACTGGGAAGAGTAGGAAACTGTCCTGGATCTCCAGGGCAGTTTCCCCAAATAAACTACCTGTGCACAAGTATTACTTTCAGTCTTGGCTTGGGAGGCAACCCACACTAGGATATCTCTTTTTCCTTTATTTCCATTTTCTTCTTTCCTCTTATTGTTTTGGAATGATTGAGGTATTTTCCTTCTTATTCCATCTTTTCCTTTTGATGGCTTAAAATTTATATACCACATTTATATTATTTAGTGATTACCTTTGAAATATTAACATGTATCATTAGCATAATTTTAAGTTAATCTTTACCTTCTTTCTGAAAAATACAAGGAACTTAGAGTTTTTAAAATCTAACTGAGCAGTTTGGTTTATGTGGTATTATTGTCCAGTATTTGAGTTCTGCATTTTTTAACTCAATAAATTAGATGTTGTTGTTGTTGTTGCTTATACCATCCATAGCTGTTTACACTTCTTTCCTTAGCACCATTTTCTTTACTCGGTTTTCCTTGTATTCTCAACCTTCCTTCTTCCTGAAATATAAAGATTAGAAGTCCCTGTAATGCAAGTCTGTACTGATTAACTTTCTCAGACTTTGTTTATCAGGAAAAGTATTTATTTAATCCTCGTTTTTGAAAAGTAACTCAGCTGAAAATGCAATTCTAGGTTGAAAATTATTTTCTTTTATCAGTTAAAGATATTATACTATTGTCTTCTGGGTGTCTGTTGCTGCTGAGAAGTCAGATGCAATCTACTTTTTTTCTGTGTAAATAATGTTTGTTTTTCTCTGTCCATCTTAAAGTCAATTTATTTCACTTAGAGTTATACTATTTCACTATGACATGTTTAAATTATCAATTTATTTTATTTTTCTTATATAAAGATTATTAGGCTTTTTGAATCTAAGGAGTCATATCTTTTATCAATTCTGGAAAATTCTCAACCATCAAATATAAACATTACATTTCCCTTGTTTTTTTCTATTAAAGTTTTAATAAGTTTATGTATGTTTTAACATTCTTGCTCTTTCTTCAACATTACTCAATATCTTTCACTTTTTTTCTGATTGTTTTCCTCTTTGTGATGCATTCTGTTTATACTTTTACGTGTTCCTTCCATTTTATTTACTCTCCAATTCAATTAAATCTTCTGTTTGCTCCTTTTATTGAGTCTTGATTTAAATATATATCTACATCATTTTATGTTTTTGAAATAAAGATATTATAGTATATTTATTTATAAATCAGCCTTGTTAAGTTTGATAGCCTCTTGCTTCTTACTCATAATTTCTATTCTTATATTTCTTTAAGCATATTAAACATACATATCTTGTATTCTGTATCTAATAATTTTCACCTAAAATTTTTAAGGTATGGCTCTGCTGTTGGTTCTGTTCTCAACCCATTATGCTCAGTAGCTTTGTGTGTTTTATTATTTTTTTTAAAGATTTTATTTATTTATTTTTAGAGAGAGAGGAGGAAGGAAGAAAGGGAGTGAGAGAAACTTCTATGTGTGGTTGCCTCTCGTGCACCCCCAACTAGGGACCTGGCCTGCAACCCAGGTATGTGCCCTGACTGGAATAGAACTGATGACTCCTTGGTTAGCAAACTAGCACTCAATCCACTGAGCCACACCAGCCAGGGCTATTTTATTATTTTTGATTGTAAGTATATGTTTGCTCAGACTCCATCAGTGAAAATTCTGTAAGGTCTGAAGTGTGATTATTTGTCATGAAGAAACAGCATTTGCTTTTGCCAGGTTCCGTGGGCTACTACAAAACCTAGTTCAGCCATAAGTGAGTTTTAGTTAAAATTCTCAAATTGTAAGTTATGGAGCCACATAAATATTATGAATTCAGTGTATAAACCCATGTGAAGCCAGTGATGACTATGATCTCTTAGAGGAGAACTCTCCCTACTTCCCTGCTCATCTAGAGCCAAAGCCCAAAACATCTCTGGAGTTGCCCTAGTCCACCTTTTTCTTATGTGCCACTCTTTTTATAGACATATATAAAATTTATATATAATATAGTGTATATAAAACTCTAAGTTCCTATGTATGTGTGTGTATATAGAGAGATAGATAGATAGATATAGACAGAGATATATATAAAATCACAGAAATTCCTCTGATATGCCTCTTCACCCTGCAAAAGCCAAAGGCTTTGTCCTCTCTTCCTCAACTGCATGTGGTCACTAATGCCAGAGTTCCCAGCTTCTTAGACCAGAGGTTGCCCCAAGGGCAGTGGTGACTCCTGAGCTCCCTTCACATCCTGAGTCATGTGCTCACATTTTTCCTGTCTTTAGAAAAATATCCTTGCTTTATTACAATTTGATCTGTGAATTTAAAAGCTTTCTAATATTTTTTTTCTAAACTTTGTGTTTGGTAATCAGAGTTTCAGGATTGCTAGTCAGCCTATATTTAAAAAAATAAAAGGCTTTCTTCCTGAGAACTAGAAATCACAGATTTGATAATTTAATATCGATCTTATTCTCTAATACTGTCATGCCCAAGCAAAGAAGATATGATCTTTTGGTAACTGAAAACCTTTAACAATACAATGTAATTATTTTCCTTTTTTTATAGGAAGCAAATAGATAATATAAATGTTTTATATTGTTATTAAGCAAGAGAGGTAAACTACAAGTTCATTCATAAAAAATAAGTTTCATATTTGTGACAAAGAGAATATGTTGTATCTATAATTTCCATGTTTAAAGTCTCTCTTTGTTTAGAAATCATGTTTGCATGATATTATGCATAGAGATATATATTATATATTTCATATAATAGGTTTATATATAGTAAATTTATGTAGTGAGAAAGCTTCCCTTCAGTGTCCCTAAATAAATTAGGGGATAAAATTGTTTATAACACAATTTCTGCCACAAGGAAAGAAATAAAATGAGTCAGAATATCTCCAACTACTTGAACAACTGCCCAGTTGCCCCTACAGAACATCAGCTATGAGGCTGTAGAAGAAATCTACTTGTGTTCCCAGTCCATCACTGGGAAAGTCAAATTACTGCCAAAGTCTAGTCTACTCTGGCTATTAAGTGATTTCCCTTTTGGTGGAACACTAAAGGTACAAGGTTAATATCTGAATGGTGCATAGCATTCCACTGAATTTGAAAAAGGGAATTTTAATAAGTATAAAGGGGATCTTTTGAGCAGAGAGAGACTAGTCTAAGGTATTCTCTTAGAATTCTGAATTTTCCCATCTTGTTATAATGACAAGAATCAAAGAAACTTTATCCCAGAGAGGAAAAATATCCCTAATTTTCCAAGCCCTATATTCACTCCTGCCCCACCAAAAAACACACATGACCACACACCAAGCAATATGATTGATTGCATTGTCTTCAAGCCAAGATCCATTATGGGAAGTAAAATTGCATATAAAAGCACTTCATTGGATCTATGTCACAGTGTCTAATATGTCTCCTATGGTGCACATTCCCTCAGTATGAGGTGATGATCCTGTTATGATCGAAGTGTGCCATCTGAATGTGCCAAGGCCCTCTTTTCTGGGAACTTGGAGGAGAGAACAGGTGTGGCACCCAAATGTTTCAGCTTGTTCTTCTTTTACCTGCAGCCCTGTCACATATCTCCTGGACCCTGGGATCTCTCTGCCATGGTATGTATCCAATCCCAGAATTGACCTTTTTATGGTAATAAGTTTTCTCACCTGCATGGGGTGGTTATTTACTTTGGCCACTCAACATCCTGCATGTATACAACTCTGCCCTGTGTGAGTTTTGGTGAGAGGCAGCTGCCACTAGGATATGGATCTATGACCTAGATTCTATGTCATAGAAATTTGAACTTCATAGGCAAAATAAAGGATGGCCAATCGCTGCAGCAAACTAAACACTTCACATGTGGTAACAGCATTCATATTTTATTTAGTACATACATGAATAAGTGTTCGGATGAGATGTCCAGAATTGTTTTTCTTATGACCTTGACATGACAGACATCCCACAGTTGGTCCTTGACATCCATTGGGCTGAGTGGGCTGTGCCACTGTGGTCACATTTCCTCACACCTCTGTCTATTCTGACTCCTGGGGTCTGTCAGTACTTCCTTTTCTCTGTGCTCTCATTCTGCCAAGCAGTCTATGAAGATCTATGTTCAGCAGACATTGTGGAGAAGGATCAGAACTTAATGAAATGTTTTATAAGTATAGATCTCCAGGAGAAACACTGGAAGAAGGGCATTCATGAATTAAAAACTGAGGAAAAGGAATCGTTGTTTCCTAGATTTATTGAACATGAGAAGGTGAGAGAAGTAGTTTTGGAAAATGGGAAGATGGCCACAATTTTGCATGTCACTCTTCCACTTCTGGGTCTCAGTATCCACATATGAATTATAATTGAACATTAAGATTTTAAGATCCCGCCATGGCTGGTGTGGTTCAGTGGATTAAGCACTGGTCTGTGAATCCAAATGTCGCTGGTTCAATCCCCAGTCAGGGCATATGCCTGGTTGTGGGCCCAGTCCCCAGTTGGGGGTGTACAAGAGGCAACCACTTACTGATGTTTCTCTCCCTCTCTTTCTCCCTCCCTTCTCCTCTCTCTAAAACTAAATAAATAAAAAAAATCTTAAAAAAAAGATTTTAAGATCCCTGTCCAGTTCTGACATTGTATTTTCAGAGGGAAAAAGAATGTTGACCTTTGATTTTCCTTTCACCCAGTTAAACATCCACTAACGAAAATTAAACATTAGGGCACAAGCAGTTAGCCCTGTTATTGTGGATGGGAAGCTGGGCCAAACTGGGCTAAGGACTCAGCTGCTGGGAGCCTAAGAGCTGTTAGCTCAGGTTTCCTGGTTCCAAGGGGTTGCCATGCACTCGGGATTAGCATTGCCTACAGCCTGTGGTTAATGACTGTTTGTATGCTAACAGTCTGCTGTTACGCCGACAAAATGCCCGTAAAGACTACGCTTAAATTTTTGGGAGAGACCACATATTTCCCCCCATGGATGGCAAAGCTGTTTAGAGAACAGAAAGATTCTGGAACATGTTGCCTAACACCCAATTGAACACTAGGCTCTGAGCATCCATTGTCACTATGGTGGAGGCAGTTGACATCCTGCACTGTGAAACAGAACATTAATATCCACCAAGAATGCTTGGATTCATTCTGTCCAACATCACTGCTCTATTAATCTTTCTTTCTTTCTTTTTTCAGTGCTGGTAAACTTAATAAGGAATTCCACACCCCCAAGGAATATAATCATATTCTGACAAGATTCCACACCAAAGGTGATTTTGAATTTTCTATCACCAAAGGATTTGATATTGTATCATTTCTGAAAATTTCAGTAGTTTCTTATTGCCAAAGAGTAAAGTTCAAACTTCTTTACATTTAACACCCACTTTATATGCTACCAACCTCAGTTTTAGGCCAGTTATTCACCACTCAACTTCATTTTAATCCTGCTTTAGCCAAAGCTGACTTTTTAATTATTGAGATCATGGCTGGGATTTTTTAGCCTACATCATCTTTACTCACTCTCTTGCTGCATCTGGAACACCCATCCATCATTTCTGCTTGCTGACATCATCTCTGTCTTTTAAAGTAAAGCCTAAATGTCTTTCGTTTACAAAGTTATCACTGAGCCTTTAGCTGTCCTCTCTCTTATTTATTCCCTTGAAATTCTGCTTTGTGGCTGAATGATTTGTGTGTGTACTCTGTTGTCGTCTAGTAGGCTCTAAGCTTATTGAAGAGAAGAGCTGTGTCTTGTTCATATTCCCATTCCCCATGGAGCCTGACACAGGACCCCGCAGAGCAGGAGCCCAATGACTGCTGAATCATTGCTGTCTGCTGTGTTTTGGATTCAAAACGTATCCTTTTTGACCCAAGAAACCAAAAGGATTTTAATGTGGACACCACACCTCTCTTGGTAGACTTGTGATTCAGAGATGCCAAGAATATACGGAGTTCACTTTGATTCTTTTGACTGATATAATGGAATAAGACTGTGGGCAAATGCTTCATACTCCTTTTTTAGTACTTGCATATTCTGACCAAATCTGCTTTTGAAAAGTAATTATGTTCTTGTAGTCTTGGAATTTAGTAAGTTAGCAACTTAAAGCAGGTTGAGTCAGAAGCAGGTTGTAAATTTTAGAGGGGAGCTTTGGGGCTTAGGAGCAAAGAAAATTACTCCTTTGTGATTGAGAATATAATTACAAAGATTCACACACAGATACAGAGAAATACCATAATCTTTAGTCTTTGGGGGCTCCTGCCAAGTTGCATGAAAGAGAAAAGTTGACTTCTAAAAAGAAGCAGGGGATAAAAGCTTCTGAGGAATCAACAAGAATAGAGAACTGGAGAGAGACAACACAAGGTGGTTCCCTTTGAAGGGAGCTGGGGGACCCAGAGAGGCCACCACAGGTGAAGGGCCTAGAGAATGTCAACCCCAGGGTAGGAGCCTTAAATAAAGATCAAGGAGAAAGCTTGATCTTGTACCTAGTATTCTCATGTCTTTAAGGTTGGCCTAGAAATATGTCTTTTCAAGACAATGTCTTTTAATTTTGTGTTTATTACCAACTTTTTAAAGAATGTCCTTTTTTTCTTACCTATTAGACAACTTCTCCTAAAATTGTACTCCCAAGATCACAAGTTTAAATGACTGAGTTAGTTTCAGAATTTGAATGAGTATTGGAATGAGAAGAGAAAATGAAGAGCCTTCTGTAGTAATGTTTTTAAGGTCTCACATTCACCTTTCTCTCATAATTATCTATCAGGTCTATATTGGAAGATGAATTAGTGCTGCCTATAATATACAAACACATATTGGATATCCCAATGCGAACACAGAACAATTGCCCTACTTATAAGGAAGATGCATTGTCACAAAAACAAAGGAAAAAAAACTTGTGGTCAAAAAAATTGATTCTAGGGATAGCAATATCAAAGTTGGCATGTAGATCCATTTCACAATGTCACAAAAGGTGGTACATTGTGACCCAAAAATCTCTGTAGTGACCCAGGTGTTAGTAATATGCCTTCAAGAGTATCATTAAATAGTAATATAAGTGTGTACTAAAGAATGCCTCTTACATCAAAATCAGTACCTTCCCTCTCTTCTTCTCTAAGTATAATAACTTGGCTGATATACACTCATGCTCCTTTTGGCTAGTATGAGCTTCTTTTTCCTTTGTGAGGTATCTCAAGATATAGAGAATTTATTGAGAATGTACACAACAATCAGGTATACTAATCTTTTTTATTTTCTGTGGAACATCTAGATATGAGTCATTTAAAGCTACACATGCATATTCTGTTAAGTCATCAAAGATGGCCTCAAGAAGCACACAGTCCATTGCAAGGGAAGAAGATTATCACAGAAATATTTAAAATATTTATACAACATAACAGATGTTTATTTTTAAATGGAAGAAATTATGTTACAAATGAGTGAATAGTGAACTTTATTAACCCTTAGAGGTTTTGTTTCTTCAGCTATAAAATGTGGATGGTAGCAATACCTGCTTTGCAGGGTAGTAGTATTTGATAACACATAACGTGGGTAAAGTATACAGCAGGTGATCAATAAATAGTGGCTGCTGTTACTGTAGGGGTTTGAATATAGTCGAGATGACTTGGAGAAGAAGGATGTGGCAGCTGAACTAGAGCCAAGACCAGTGAGAAGAGAAGTAAACAGAGGGCATCCCAGAAGAGTACCTAGAAGAAGGTAAGGACATAGCAGTGGGGAAGGTAGGGTTACAAGTCAAATGTCTGGGGCTGTGAGTAGAGATTCTGGTTGGAATTCAGACTTTGAACAGAAAATGAGGGTTAGGTGTGGGGATCACATTCAGGATGATTTTGAATTCCATGTGGAACCATTTGTGCTTTCTGCTATAGGCAATAGATAACTACTAGGTGTTTTTCAGTCCAGAAAAAAATAGTAAAAGCTGTGGCTTTGACAAAGAAATCTCACTAACATAGGAAGGTCGAATTGGGGCCAGGAGAGGTCAGGAACTGAGAGACCATGGTGACTGAGTCACTGGTGACTCAGGTGGGAGGACCAAGTCAAGGAAGACCAAACCAGGGCTGGTAGTAGATTGGATAAGGGTAAGAACAGGATCCAGATTTCAAGTCCAGGTGACTGAGGGAATGAGTGATATTGGTGCCATGGACAGAAAGGAGGAAGTCTAAGAAAGGCTTGCATTTGACGAGAAGAAAGGCTGTGAGCAGAAGTTTTCCAAAGACATTTCTTCAGGCCTCTTACTAGAGCCAATAACATTACCTCACATGTGTGTGTGAGCTCTCTCAATGCCTCAGACCCCGTGTGAAATGTTTTGTCTGTGTTATCTCCTTTCCCCCTCATGAAACTAGGAAGAATTATTCATATTATTCCTATTTTACAAATAAAGGGAAGTAAGAATAGCAAAAATTACTTGCCCTACATTATAAGACCACTAAGTAGAAAAGCCAGGATTCTGACATAGAACTCAACCCTTCCTCATTCTGCCTTCCTATACTGCTGGGTTTTAGTTAGAGATGTGTTGTGCAAATTTTATGTCCAGATTCTTAAAATCCTGGAACAAAACTTAATTCATGTTGAACGAATGAGCACGTTGAAGTTATGGAGGCAACTGGATTTATTGTCGTGGGAATTCCAGAGGAAGGAAAGAGGGCTGGAATCTGGCTATGCATATGTGTCTATAATTAGAGTGTAGGCCAGGAGTGGAGTCAGGTCACCTGCATTCACTTTTCACTTGCACGGCTTATTAGCAATGCTCTGAGCTTTGATTTTCTCATCCTTGATATGGTGATAATATATCTACCTCCAAAAGCTTTGAAAATCAGAGCAAATAAGAATGAATGTATGTAGTGACCAGTAAAAGAATTTACAAGTATTAGGTATTGTGAAGAATCACAGAAGGACAAGGAACCAGTGAAGTTTCATAGAAAAACCACTGGGCCCAGTAGGGGAAGATCATGGCACATGGTGCCTTGGATGCTGAGGAAGGCAAGTTTCAGGAAGAGGACATTGTAAAGGGCTCAGAGCAGTGAGGAGAGAGTTGGTGGTTAGCAGATCTTTGGTCACCCTGGGGACAATGGCTTCTGGTGAAAGGTAAGACAGAAACTAGATTTTTCAAGAATAAAGAGGAAGTGGGTGGTAAGGAAATGGGGGCTGTGGGGCGTAGACCACTTAATTAAAAAGTTTACAATAAAAGGAAGCAAAAAAAATGGGACAGTAGCTTGAGGGGCAGCTTAAATTCTTACCGCTTCCATGAGGTAGACATTTTCACAGGGATCAACACCTTAAAGTAAAGAGATTAGGGCTGTTGGTGGAATTGCAGTCAGCTAGAGGCTGGGGGAGCCTTTTCTTCTTTGACACTTTGTGCACTTGCCAAAATCCCTGAATCCACACCATGACTAGACATTTACCTATTCTGCCTAACTATTAAGCTCACCCTGTGCAGCTAGAGAATTGGGGGTTCTCCTATCCTATACTCTGTTTTATATTTTCATAACATCTGAACAATATTTTCAATGATTTGTTTATAATAATGATGCTGCAAAGTAGACCTGCATGGGGACAATAAAGCCCAGTTATCTAAAAGTTCTACCTCTCTTAATTCCTGGATTCCAAAAACATCAAATTACACTAGGAAGTTAGAGGGGAAAAGATTTTGAGCTGTAAATAGCTTTTATGATGTTCATAAATTTTAGTCCACAGCAAAAGAAGTAGCATTTCCTTTAGACCTCTTCATCTAACCATTTTATGAAAAGTAAAGCCGTTAGCATTGCTTTCAAATTCCCACACAATCTTGGCTCTGTCCAACGAGCTCCCCTGCCCCAGCACATGCTGTCTCCAGTCCCTCTCCAGCTCCTCAGACTGTCCCCCTCACACTCATGCCAGTCCTTTCTCTTCTCTGTACCTGTGTTTATCCTGCCCTCCCTGTAATGGCCTCCTCATCTCCTCCCCCACCTGCCCCAATTCCAATTTTATCCACCTAAAAGTCTTGGTTCAGTTATCTACTTGCAAAGGTTGTTCTGACAACTCTTATTTTTATGGGATTTTTTTTCTTCTCCAGAACCCTACAAATTGACAGTCCATTTCATATTAACTTTGACTAATATAAAGTTTTATGTGATGTTTGAATTGTTCCATGCCTGGTATTTCAGGTACCATGTCTTATAGTTCTGAATCTCTTAAATTCCTATCTAACTCTTGTGCATTTTGTACACGCTGATTTGAAAACAGTACAAGGCAGGGGTTTAAGTTTAAACACCAGGGCCGAGAGAAGAGTTTCTCAAGGTGCTGATTTGATAACAATGAACTCAGCATCTCTCCAATATGCCCCCTTGAACGACAACTCCCCATGATGCAAAGTGAGGAGTGGCAGAAGAGTGGTGATAATGGTCAAGAGTAGGGAGACAGGCTGACAAGTAATGAGGAACACTTGTCACCTTGGATTCCTGAAGTATCCAGAAACCCAGCTGGAATTAGAAAAGCTAGCATTGGCTGATTGATGAATTCATTCTCTTTTACTGTCCTACATAGTTGTCTTTCATGCCAGAGATATTACTTATTGAGTTGTGGGGTACAAAAACATAAAAGGATTAGGATGTTCAGAGTGCGGCACAGACATGCCGCCACAGTGCCTTCTTCTTCTGTCTTCTTCTCTCTTCCCCGAAGTCCTGAAAGAAAAGTTAAAAGCACATTTTCAAATCCTGTTTTATGGTGTCCACGTGTTTTACAAGGTTCAGCATTAGTTAATCCTCAGAATACTCCCATTGGAAGAGGTGATGCTCTTGAACACGTGCTACCTCACAGCCCTGCAAGCAGAGGCGCAGAAAGGCTTGGCAGAGTGGCCCAGCAACTTGAGGCAGACGCGCGACTCCTCAGTGCCCTGTGTACTGCTGAGGCTGCCCAACAGGGGCTTACAGAGGATGCTTGAGCACTGGGGAATCTTCAGTTCCCATGACTGGGGACCCTGGACAATGCAAGGAAACAGAACTATGCGTTAGCATACAACAGCAATCAGGTGTAAATTATTAGCATAACCCTAAACAGAGGAAGTGGGTGGACAGATAGAAGAAAACGGAAATTTTAAGTCTGAGTTTGAAAGAGAGAATGGATGAATCATGGCAGAGCTGGCTCTCAATAAATGACATAGTGTTGCAGTAATCAACTCTGGGATGGGGGGTGGAATTTAGAACCCTGTTTTTCCCATATCTTGACAGATGCTTCAGTCGAAGGGCTTTATAATGCAGTGGCTTGAAACGAGTTAGTATTCTAACTTCGTCTCCCCCTTTATGGCTCTTCATGATGTTATCCGATGACAAAGCAGCTCTTTGCCATTTAGAGGTCAAATGCCAGTAACAGAAAGATGGCATTTTATCATTGGATGAGAGCAAGTAGAAGGGGGATGAACACTGGGTGAACTGAGCCAAGTGCCATCAGGTCCCTGGGTTGAGATTCCATGAAAATGTGAAATGCACCTTCAATTAACCTTTTACAAATACCTAGTCACAAGGACCATTTATCTGAAGGTTGCTAGCTATGTTAAAAACGAATTTCTCTGCTGCTGAGATGAGGAAGCACATGATATTATTCTCCTTTGGTCTCACAGGTTAGAAATAGCCGCCAACCTTCCCGTGGTTCCCAGTGAGCAAGACCCTTCTGATATTCATGAGCACAGAGCCCAGGCCACCAGGGGCAGTGGAAGTGGGACTTTCTACCAACAAAGTTTTGGTCTATTTTAGGAAGATTTTTAAGTATTGGTTTCCTTGAGAAATTTTATAGAGAAATATACATTGCAGAATAGAATATTAATAATTACAAGAGTAAATATAATGCAGCTTTATGTTGGAGGTTACTTTATAATTAAAAAGTATTTTCTGTATGTTTGGCCTCTTTTCAATGCTTTTAACATCAGGAAGGAGACAGAGCAGGTGTTATTTATATGACTCAGATAGGCCATGTGAATGGTTCAGGGTCACCCAGCTCTGAAGCAGCAGAGCTGGGATTTTGAGTCACAAGGATTTTTTTTTTTTCAATGCAGTGTTCTTTCTGCCATTGCAGTCCCCTCCCAGGATCACTAAGGAGGGCAGGGCTCAGTTTTGCAGGAAGAGGAGAGGCTTCCCTTCTGGCCTAGTAGAAATTCCAAGCAATACCATCCGATCAGGAGGACCTGACTGCCCGCTTCCCTTTCTCTGTCACTTTGATTCTCTAAAGAGTGAGAAGCCTTGTGGTTCTTTAAGATAAGATCCCCTGTCCAGGACTGTGGACTGGAGCAGCGCCACAGACAGCACCCCCCACCCCCGCCCCCCGGGCCTGGCGCTGTGCTGGGGACTTTGCTGGCTAAGCTTCTATAGGCTTCCAACCATCGCGGGAGGCAGGTATTATGTTTCCTAAAAGGAGAGTGAGGAATGGGAAACTTGAAGTGGTTAAAAATCCCTCTGAGATTACTCCTGTGGTAGAAGGTCTGGTTTCAGACCCCGAGCCCGAATACTCCCCAAGCCTCTGCTCTTCCAGTGCGCAGATTCCCCTCAGGCAGACCCGGGCACCTGGGTGAACCAAATCCTTGGGACTGGTCAGCCATGTGGGCTGATGGCCATTCCAGCGCAGTTTGATCCTGGAGCCTACCCTGCCTTGCCTTTTCTGGACGTGGGAGGCTTTGCAAAATGGGGTCTGGAACTACTGTGGCAAGGCTAAGGAATTCAGTGTTTGGAAAATAATATCACACACTCGTACAAACTTCAAGTCTAAACATCCAGTAAATCATATGCAAGGGACAAGAAGTCTCAGTTTCTTCACTTTTAAAATGGAAGTAAGAAGTACTACTATATTCATGTTTTTATCAATAATAATCCACTAATTTCTCCCCTCTTATTTTATTGCTCTTTTTTTTTGTCAACATAAGGAGAGCAGGAAAATGGTGGGTGTTTGGAGCCAAGCAGTATTATTGCAAATGCTGACCTTGTACATAAAACCCTAGTGGGGACATAGGAAGAATTTCCACTCTGCTGAGTTCTCTTTAACTCCGAAGCCCTCGACATCTTAGGAGGCTTTGTTCCAGGCAAACCCTCAACACTGAAGTCATTAGGCCTGTAATTTACCCCCTACTAGAACATGAGAAAATGTAATCAAATAAATATTATTGTTTTTCCTTCCTTTCTTAGCAAATTACCACCTTCCGCTCCTCTCTTTCCCCAAGCTCTATGAGTCGGGCAAGTCTGGAACTGATCTCCCCACAGAAAAATCTTTTAAATCAAAATGCTGCCATCTGTGAGAAGTTCCCCATCCTTAAGCCCAGAAACCCCCTTGAAAAATCAGGAAATAAATGCCAATTTGGCTCCAACTGAAGGTACTCAATTGGGCTATTAAATTCCACATAGTAATTTACATGTGTGTCATAAAATATAAATTGCCCAAACGAAATGTATTCTGGTGCTACCAGGACAAAGACTTAAAATACTTTCTTCTCCCTAGGGAAATACAACACGATCACACCTTCAGAGTGTGAGCAAGGTGTAGAGGTTTAGGAAAAAGGAAATGAGGAAAAGGAAGAAAGAAAAAGAAGAGAAGGAAAGAGTAAAGGAAGGGAAGCCTACAAATGGTGGAGGGTTTGTCTTTTCTGTGTACAGGATATATCTGTTCTAATGTGTGTGTGTTTCCTAAATATATGCCAGAGATTTGCCACTGTGGTTGGCAACTGTTCACATACGTGCATGTCCCAGGTGCATCAGTGTTTTCTTTCATATCCCTAATGAGGACAGATTTAACCAGAGCCCACAGGCTGGGAAACGAGTTAGTAAGTGCTGCTCTGCAGAGAAAATTTTTGAGAGTCTGCTTTGAGAACTTCATCTTGTTGAGACATAGAGCAGCATTTAATAAGCTTGCTTCCTTATTTTCTTCATTGCTCTTCTCTTTTTTTCTTTTTCTTCCTCCTTCTCTCTCTCTCTCTCCCCCCCTCTTTCTCTACCCTCTGTCCTTTTCTCCCTTCTTTCCTTCCTTTATTTCTTTCTTAGCTCATAATAATGTAAAGTAATGTAATAAGCATCCATGATCCTGACATCCCAAATAAGAAGTGGGAATTGGTTGGTAACCTACATATAGCCATGTGATTTTCCTGTCCCACTCCTTGCTTTTCCCCACCTGAGCTACCATTGTCCCAAGTCCTATATTCATCATGTCCTTGCTTTCCCTTTCATGTGCACTTACAGTACCTATATGTGTTTCTAAGATTATGAACACATACAATTTTTAGCTTTATGAGAAAGATATGGAGCCATATGTAGTCTTCACAAACTTAATGGTACATTGTTAAGATGTACACAGACTGTTGCATGTCACTATATTTGTGGATTTGGGTAGCTACATAATATTCCATTGTATCAATGTAGTAGTTTATTCAACTAATCTCCCTTACTGGAAATTTTAGTTGTTTTCTGTTTTTTACTATAGCAAACAGCTCTGCTAACAACAGTCTTATACATTTCTCCTGTATGCTTGTTTCTCTTAGTATACATCTAGGAGTGGCAACGCTGAGTTACTGGGTATGTGAATGTTCAATGTGGGGAACAAATGACTCAAAATTATTATACCTCAGAGAACTGACAGATCTATATCTTCTGCTGCATCAGATATTGTCGGCTTCATAAATTTTTGTCAATCAGATAAGTATAAAATGTTATCTTGTCACTATGAATTGCATTGCCATCATCATTAATGATATCAAATATCTCCAACATGTTTGTTGGCTATGTGTGAACTGCCCGTTTAAGACATTTGCTCATCTTTCTATTTGTTCTCTTATCACTTTTTTATATAAGTTACCTCTTCTTGATATGAATGCTTTATTTCTGTACTTTGCAAATATCTTCTCCTAGTTTGTAAATTATTTCCCCTTTTAAAAGTATCTTTTAATTAATAATTTTAAAGAGTCAAATCTGCCAGTTTTTTTTCCTGTTGTACATGGTCTTTTTTGTCCCTTGTTTAAGAAAATCATTCTTTCTCCTAGTTCTAAATACTATTTATAATTTCTACTAAGTATTTTAAAGTTTTATTTTGATATTTGAACCCTTAATTCATTTCAGATTGACTTCTATATGTGGTATGAGGTAGAGATGCAGTTATTTTTCCCATATGGACAACCATTTTTTTACTGCCCCATTTATTAAAGTGTCTTTTCTTCCCTACTAATCTCACATGTCACCTCTCTTGCTACCTATTTCTGGGTTTTCTTTTCTTTCCTACTAATCAATTTGTCTACCCTCGTGCCAAAGCCACACTGCCCCCAAACTATAACTTTATAAAAAGTCCTACTCCTTACGGCAAGTCCCTTCATACTGCTTATATATATATACACATATATATATATACGTGTGTGTGTGTGTGTGTGTGTATAAATCCTGTTAATTCTTGGCCCTTACACTTGAATATAAATTTTAGAATTACCTTACCAAGACAATTCATTGCCTTGAAAGATTCTGTGGGTGTTCTAAAAATCCAATTAATCCATCCATTATTTGGGGGAATATTTGCATATTCACAACATTAAGTCTTATCAATAAGTATGTTTTATTTTTTATTTAGGACTTTTAGTATCTCCACACATTTTTAATATTTTTTTCTGTAGATACCTTATAATTATATTGTTCACTTTGTTCCTTTATATGCTTACTATCCTCTGATATTACTCTAAAATTTTACTTCTTTTAATAATTTTTCTGGTTGTTACTGCTGTTTTAAAACTTAATTGACTTTGTATATAAATCACATAAGAAACATGTATGTATGGGGGGGACCTCCAAAACCCTGAATTTATTTATAAAAAATTATGTATTTAGTCTTACATCTTTAAACTTCAGTCACCTTCCAAGTACTTTCCAGTAGATGCAAAACACCCATTGAGGCATTTTTTCCACTGCTTAACAGGTTTTGATCTCGTCGATTTTGATGCCTTTTAGTGCTTCAGCTATTTGTTTGTTTGTTGTTTGTTCGTTTGTTTGTTTCACATCCTCCACATTGGCAAAATGTTTTCCTTTTGAGGAATTTTTTCATCTGGGGAAACTAAAAAAGTCACTTGGGGTGTGATCAGGTGAATTGGGAGGGTGGAGCATGGGGGTCGTGTCCTTTCTGGTCAAAAACTACTGAACACTAGGCACGGTGTGGGCAGGTGCACTCATAAGTTACCCATCATGAAATAGGCAAATGTGTTGAGTCTTTAAAAAAATTCACTGAAGCTGAACACAGCCTCTCACAACAATCCCAGATGGCAAATTGATTCAGCTGGGTTCCTAGTACACTCACCTGGTAGAGGAAGCCTGTCCTGGAAGGGGCCTATCCTCTAGAAGATAATTTCATTTTTGGGCATCCTCCCTTGTAGATAGGAGGGGTTGCATGGTACTTTTTTTTTTTGGTGCTGAATCACTGCAGTGGTTAACTAGTGTACATCTGTTTGGGGGGCTTTCATAAATACTGGGTTTCCATGTGCCCTAATTTGAGTCCTGAGGATTCTGGACCAGAGATCAAGATCTAGCAGGTGAGAGGGGGTTACTTCTTTGTTCCAAAGCAATGGCAATGAAGAAGCAGAAAAACTCTAATAATTATTTTGTTTTGTTCTTCCCCAGCCAACTTCCTTCCTACACACACACATGCAAACATCCCCCTCATCACTCCAGAGTTTATTATAGCTTCCTCCTATTTCTTCTGTTTTCCTTCTTTGGTCTCTACAAGCTTAGTCTTAGCCAGGAATTCTTTAGTTGTTTGAGTCCAGCATCCTGGCTAGACTCAAAACTGAAACCTCCTGATGATTACCTCCAACCCCTTCATTTACAGAGGACACTAAAGCCCAGAGGAGCTATGTGACTGGCACACAGCCCATCGGTGGTGGATGTCAGTGCCCCCTCTTGCCCCAAGAGTCCACTGAAAACTAAAGTCACCCTAGAAACATTTTAGTGTTCAATCCATTATTATAGAAAGTTCAAACTGCAAAAAAATTAATGTCTGACTGTTACTCACTGAGTCCATTATGAGGGTACATATTTATTTTAAAATATTTTATATCTTTTAAGGATATTAACCATGGTCCAAGAAAAAAATACAGTTAAAACTTCATATACCACAGCTTTCTATGAAACTTCCTGAGTAGTAATAACAGACTGAAGAATAGCCCACAAACTGGGTGAAATTCCAGCAGCCACAGTAAGTGATTCTGACCTTCATAAGAGGCAAGGCCTCATGAAATACAGATGCTCTGCTGTTCACATTGATGCAAACAACTCTGAGACTTAGAGACTGAAGACTCATTGAGAGCAAGTTATTTTTTTTTCTGGGAAGGAAACCAGGGTTTGGAATCAGCTAAGTGCTTATTGAAATGGCAGGATTGACCTCTTATTACTAAGATCCTCCCATAAGCTCTTATGCCTGAACCATTTCCCCCCTACCCAAGAGAAAACAAGCTATGGAGGAAAGAATGTCCCAAGAAGGGGGATTTAAAGATGATTCCCACAATAAACACCCAAACTTTTCTAGGGGATTTTATAAGCTTCCACCTCCAACAGTGAATGCTCTGTCTGTGAAATCCAGAAACGAGAGCTGGGGATCAGACACTGATGTTTGCTAGAGAGAAAACACACCTTCCCATCAAATAGAACACTCAGTCCTTTAAGAGCTAAAAAGGCAGTGAGCTAGTCAGACATTTGCTCTTGGGCTTGTGTCCCTTGTCTTACAAGAGCCTTCTCTCTGCACTCTCTGTGGAAACATCAGTAAAAGATAAGGTTTTCCTGGATCTGAGATAGGGCACTGCATATGCAGCCCACCCTCCTGTGATCCAACCTATGGACATGACCTCCTGCTTTCAGTGACTCAGCATTAGTCAGTCTTAACATTCCTCCACCCTGCAAGCTGCCTAGTGAACAGCTCGGGATCAGAAGTTTGGGCAGAGAATCTAAGAAAAAAGGCACTTTCTGGGGGCTTTTCTGGTAAAACCAAACCCTTTCATAGTAACCAGTAATCCTGTGTCTTGTGGGTAGAGCTTCGGCAGTGCATAGTCAGTTCTTTCTTTTGTTTCTCCATGTAAAATGGGTTTTATAGTGTCTTACAACCAGAAGGACTCTTAGAGCTCATCTGGTCCATTTGCATGAATAAGTGGAGTTCCATGGTGATGAAATTGCTCACCCAAGGTGACTCAGGTACTAAGAAATAAAGCTAAGACTCAGGCCCAAGTCTAGAACATTTTCCTTCATCAGAAGCTCCCTCTAGTTTCTGTCTCATTTGAAGAACTCCATCTTTTCCCCTTAATTTCTACCAATTCCTCTCATCTCTTTTCACATTTCTTTCCTGGACCCCACACTCGAGCACATGGGCAGTCTGGGTCCATGTGAGGACTCTGCCTCAGAGGAGGAGAAATATCACCAATCACAATCATATGCATCTGGCATTGTCTTTATATATGACATATTCTAGACTTAATTTCTACATGCATCTTCATAGGCCTGAAAAATAGAGACCCAAATGATTATTCCCAAGTTGTGTTTGTTCCATTTACTGATTTATTCAAGACATATTTACTGAAGTACTTGTGCCAAGCACTGTATGAGGTACAATGGCTGCTTTTTTTTTAAAAGATTTTATTTATTTATTTTTAGAGAGGGAAGGAGAGAGAGAGTGAGAGAGAGAGAGGGAGAGAAACATCAATGTGTGGTTGCTGGGGGACATGGCCTGCAACCTAGGCATGTGCCCTGACTGGGAATCGAACCTGCGATGCCTGGTTCATAGCCCGTGCTCAATCCACTGAGCTACACCCGCCAGGGCACAATGGCTGCTTCTAAGGAACTCACAGAGTTAGAGGAGATCCAGAAACTAATAAATAATAACAATAATAATAAATATTATTATTCTAAACAAATGAAGTGGTATAGTCATATAATAAAGTATTACTTAGCAAAAATAAAAGGAGGAAACAACAAATAAAACAGTATAAATGATTTTTAAAAATACAAATCAGACACCTACATTTGCTGATAGGAAAACATACTTATGATTACATTTATATAACATTCTAAAAGAGTCAAAACTCAACTATAATGACAGAAAGCAAATCAGTGGCTGTCTGAGTAGGGGTGAAGAGAAAGTAGGATATTGACTTGAAATGGGCTTGAAGGAAAATTTCTAGAGTAGTAGAGATGGTCCAAATCTTGGTTGAGATGGTAGTTACATCAGTGTAAATATGTCGAAACTCAATGGAGAGTTTTGATGTGGTCTCACTTGTCCAATTGACATAAAACAAAGACACAAACAGGTAAAGGAACTCACACAAAAGTCATTAACAAAGATGAAAGAGAAGAAGCCAGAACCTCTTAGGTATCTCATTTATATCAGGTTTTTGGCCACCTGTTGACTGCAAGTCTTCAAATGAGAAACTTGAGCTCACCTGATTTAATGTCACTCTCTTTAACTCAGGTGCTGTTGAAATCAGCAGACCCTCATGGCCCAGGACACAATGTGCAACAGTGAAAGAAAGCCTACCTGAAGAGATCGTCTACATGGTGTCTCATTGTTATCATTATCATCAGCATTATTGGTTTTTCAGTAAATATCATAAAAACAATCTTGGGTGAGTTGGGATTTTCAACCTACAGACAGAAAGAAAAGATTGTCATCAGACTTCTGCACTATACTAAATTCCAGAAAGTAATAAGAACAAGAAATGGAGGTAGTTGACAATAACTAAAGAATTCTGTTTCACTAGCTATCTTTTTTAAAAGATTTATTTATTTATTTATTTAACATTTATTTATTTATTTTTAGAGGGAAAGGGAAGGAGAAAGAGAGGGAGAGGAATATCAATGTGCGGTTGCCTTTCATGCACTCTCACTGGGTACCTGGCCTGTAACCCACACATGTGCTTTGACTGGGAATTGAATCAGTGGCCCTTTTGTTCACAGGCTGGTACTTAATCCATTGAGCCACACCAGCCAGGACTCACCTAGTTCTCTTATCATTGAAGGAAATAAAGAGAAATGCCCAGCAATCCAAGTACTCAAAGGTACTCTATACTCTATACTACTTACCCATCTTCCAAATTATTTAAAGAAAAATTATTCAACTAACTTAACAATGAATAAAATAAATAAATAAATTTTGGGAAAACATAAGACACATTATGGAGAGAAAACAAATTAGGAAACAAGAGGTAATATAATAATTATTGTTAATATAGTGATGAAAAACTATAAATGTCAAAAATTATTGAATGAGAATACTTATAATATTAATTATCATTATCTGGATTTAAAATGATTCAAACAATGGATAATTTGTGAGAGTGGGAAAAGAGTATACCAAATCTCTTTTCTTCTGCTAATTGATTTAACATCCATGATTATATTTTTGCTGCTGTTAGAGAATTAGTTTCCTTTATTTTGCTAAATAAAGGTAGCCACCACTGGCAATACAACTGAATATGTAACCTTTAAAGCACTAGGGGATAACGTACCTGTTGTTACTTCGATGTGCCAGTCACTATTCTAAGGGCTCTGTGTATTTTAACCCATTCCTCATCATAATGCTGTGAGATAGGAGTTATTATCATTCCTATATTATAGATAAGAAAACTGAGGGAGGTTGCCTTCCCAAGATCCTACAACTAGTAAGTAGAGAGGTTGTAATTCAAACCAAACAGTCTGACTTCCAAGCACATGCTTTTATTGATGCTTAGGTAAAGCATTACAGATGCTTAGGTAACATAGTGAAACCTGGAAAAGTAGAGAAGAGGAAGGGTAATAAAAAAATGAAAAGATAGGAGACTGCAAATAGGTATTTTCAAATGGACAAAATATAATTGCAAAAAGGAAGATGAGGAGGAGAAGCCAGAGGAAGAAGAAAGGGAAGAAGAAGACCTAACTTCCTCCAGTAAGAGATAAATATTGAGACTGTTAAAGAATTACAAAACAAAAAAACCCTCTATTTTAATATTTATACAACCCCTACATTTTACATGAAATGGTGCCAATATTCATTCTAAATAAACTAAAAAGTTAAAAATGTATGTTGTAATTCCACAACCACTAAAAATATAATGTGAAAGAGTATAATTAAAAAGCCAATATATAAGTTGAATAGAACATTAAAATGTATTCAGGTAATCCAAAAGCAGTCATAAAGGTGAAACAGAGAAATAGTAATGCAGAAAGGATGAACAGAAGACAATAAAATGGCAGACATAAATCAACTCCAGTTAAAAGTCAGAGTTTGTCAGAATGGCTAAAACAGCAACCCACAACACCCAACTAAATGGGCTTTACAGGAAACATGCTGAGACAGAGTTAGGTTGAAAATAATTTGATTAAAATTGATATTCAATGCAAAGAGTAAGCATAAGAAGACTGGATTGGCTATAGTAAACAAAAAAGACAGCTTCAAAAGAGAGTATAACCAGTGATTGAGAGAAATATTCTATAGTGATAAAAGTGTAAGTTAATTGGGAAGACATAATACTTATTAATGGGTAGGCATCTAATGACAGAGTGTGAATTAAATAAAAGGAGAACAGATAATTCTACAATCCTACCTAGGAAGTTTTAACACCCTCTCTCAGCAACTGATAGGATAAGCAAACAAAAATCAGTAAACTCATACCAAATTGGAACAACCCCCTCTCAGGTTGAGGTCCGCCATGTGTTAGTCACCACATAGATTTGTGAAAGAAAACCAGCCCTGTGGTATCCATTCCGGCTGCGGATGCTCGTCAAAACACACAAAATACACAGAAATCTACCATGATTCTGTGGGAGTATAGAGAAACATGGCCACTCTCTCTAGTGGGGAGCACCATGTGTCCATTCCCAAGCAGATTTTTATTGAGAAAGTCGTCTCAGTTTGTGGATTCACAGTCTGGCAGAAAGGATCAAAGGGAACAGATAACTTACAAAGATGCTAACAGAACTCCTACTGTGATTCTGGGCAAAGATTGGGGTTTTAACATATGAAAGGACTACAGGTTCCAAAGGTTTCCTGTCTGTGCCTTCAAATTTCAAGTTAATAACATCCTCCAGCAAACAGATCTCACAGGATCCTGCATATTCTATGTCCCAGGCCTGATTACCACGGGGGTCCGCCGTCTCTGGTCTGAGTTGCCCCTTTGGCAGGCTTGGGCCTGGCAGTAGACAAAGGCATTCAGGAGACTTGGATTTCTCACATCTAAGTACAAAGACTCAGGCTTAGAGGGGGCAGGGGTTGATGTCGATCACCCCTTCCTTTCCACAGTCCCTTCATTTCCACAGCCTCATGAGTCTCATCCCAGAGGCCTTTACATGATCAATGCCTGTGTTAGGTCCATTCTCTATCCTAGAGAATTGTTACCCATCATTGGCTAATTGATCAAGCATTAAAGGCCAGGAACAGAACAGGTAGCATTCATGCCAGGGGAATAAGTTTTTGTCTCCTTAGTGGCTCCTGGTCCGGAGGTCTCTCACTCAGCCTAAGTCACCGGGGGTCACAGCTTCCTGAGACCAGACAGGGTGGTCCCCAACATAGATTGTGAGCTCGGGCTTGAGAAAAGTGTTTCCCTTGATGGTGTCTGCCATGGATGTGGGAAAGGAGAAAGAATGCTGCCCCTGAATGAGGTAGCTTCTTAACCCAGGCTGCATGTTGAGTTTGCTGTAATTCATCTATGGTAGAGCCCAGGCATTGTTATTTTTCTACAATTTCCTCAGATGTTTTCAGTGAGCAGTGAGGGTTGAAAACCATTCTCTTAAACTGTAAAGAAATGGACACTCCTACTCTGATGAAGAGAATGTAAAAAATGTATAATATATTAAGGACCTTAAATGATTAATTTTATCTAGAAATCCCATTTTTAGGAAAATAATAATTGTGTGTCCATATAATTCAAATTCCAGAATGCTTTTGGTGGCTCAATTTATAAGGACAATAGATAGATGGAGGGATTGACAATAGACAGACAGATTGGATAGATAGGTACATAGACACATAGATACACAGATAAATAAATAGATCATACATACATGCATACATTGATGAATAAATACATAGATTAACATAGATAGGTAATAGGAAGGAAGGAGAAAGGAAGAAAGGAAACCTAATTATTCAACAATATGAAACTTACTAAATAAGTTAAAATTAAGGTACAATACTTATCTCTTAATAAGATGATATGTACTTTACATCAGATATGTACATAATGAGGTAAGTGAGAGAATTATGTTGCAAAGTGGTCTATAAAATTTGTTTTTGAGAAAATATATGTATATCCATATAAATAAAAAGTATTAAATATTATTCTTCAAAATGTCAATCATATTTACCTCAAAATGGTGGTATTTTAATCCATTTAAGTAATGTTCTTTTTTGTTTCTATTTTGTGTAAAATCAATACACACTTTTTATGTAATAAAACATAAGATAAAAAAACAGCCTCCCTGATTATGGTACCTACACTGAAATGGGGACAGCCTTTCATGTAGTCAGCTCTAATTCTTGAAAGAGGGTCAAGTGGATTATTATTCATGCTGGTTAAGGAATTAAGAAGAACTTAGAACAGCTCTGTGAAAGGGTGTGGTAAGTGCTCCATTACCTTAGGTGAAAACAAACAGGGGAGGTTCCCTTTGATCCATGGTGCCCATTTCTTCCAGCCTTCTTTGGGTGGATTTGAAGATGGTGAGGCCAGCTGGTACCTGCCTGCTGTCCTTTCCAAGGTGTGGCTGGGAAAGTAGGAGCTGCCTAGATCTACCACTAATTATCCTTCTACCCCAAGAAAGTCACACCTGCTGACCCATCTTCCAAATAGAAGGAATCTGGGCAGGCTTAGCCAAAAACAATGGGAAGAAAGTGAAGTTTCTTTGAGGCACTCCACTCCTCCTCTTTCCCCCCACCGCCTTGCCATCCTCCTTTAAGCTCACTGCTTTCAGAACCTCAGATTCTCTCTTCTACACCATAGGAAAAGGGGTCCAAAACCCTCATTCTAGTTAAATCTTTATTTGCATTTTGAGTGAAGAACTCAGAAAGAATGTTCACAGGAACAATGACATTGTAATGGAAAAATTTCAAGCACCAGCTTATAGGAAGGGTTGTGATGTGGATTTTAGTGACACTAACTTTAGTTGAGTTCTGGTAACCCACTACCTGTGATGTGGATTTTAAAAAGCCTAAAATAGCCCTGGCTGGTGTGGCTCAGTGGATTGAGTGCTGCCCTGTGAACAGAAAGGTTGCCAGTTTGATTCCCTGTCAGGGCATGTGCATGGGTTGTGGGCCAGGTCCCCAGTTGGGGGTGTGCAAGAGGCACCTGATTGATGTTTCTCTCCATCTCTTTCTCCCTCCCTTCTCTTCCCTCTAAAAATAAGTAAATAAAATCTTTTGAGAAAAAGCCTAAAATATCTGTGACTATGGACCTGCAGTCTCAGTGGAAGGAAGTGGGAAGTATAACACCCATGGGGGCAGCTGCTACTGGGACATGATCCTTTAAAGAAACTTGTACTTCCAGGGAGTATCTTCTTTTTAAAAAATTTTATTAATTTATTTTTAGAGAGGGAAGGGAGAGAGAGAGAGAGAAACATCAATGTGTGGTTGCTGGGGGCCGTGGCCTGCAACTCAGGCATGTGTCCTGGCTGGGAATCGAACCTGCAACACTTTGGTTTGCAGCCCGCGCTCAATCCACTGAGCTACACCAGCCAGGGCTAGCATCTTCTAATGACTCTGAGAAACTAAGGGAGGAATGTGTTTTCTAGCTGTACTCTGAAAGTGTAGCCCACACCCCTGTGGCTCCTCACAGTCAGGCCAAGTAGGCAGATATTCTCAGTTCTGTTCCCATGTTAAGCATCTCTACATCACAGGGCCAGCATCATGAGTCGTGCTTTCTACAAATAGTCTAGGGAACACCCTCCATATCAGGTCAGCATGCAAAGCTTCAGAGTGGGTGGCAGATCACTGCTGCTTCCTCTTCCTCCATCACAAGGTAACGATTTGCTCTTAAAAGGAATAAGTATAGCTCCTTTTAGCCCTCTCCCTGCTTCCCTGCTGCCAGGGCGATGGGTGCTTGTCAATACCACCCTCCAGAGACTCATTAGTACAGTCTCCCATTGCTATAGAGTGAGCATTTATCATAGGGCAATCCTGTGTAACACAAAATATGGTGCCCTTGTGGCTCTTCACTCTCCTGCACTCACTGACAGCAAATGAAAATGACACTGCCTGCCAGGGCCAGCCGTAATTCAGCCTTGTTTTCCAGCGTGCCTTCTCAGGGCACTACAAAATAATGACACGAGCACTGAGCACTGCCTAGAGGTTACAGCACAGCCTTGCTGTGGCACACTCAGATAAATCAGCCCAACAAATGATCAGTCTGTCCAGGAGTGAAAATCGCTGCTTTCCTGCACACTCCACTGTATAATTTAAGCAAATGAATTCAGTGCAATCTTCCTCTTTTGTCATAACTACATGGTGACCAATATTACCTTCACTGGGATTAGTTTGAGAAATAAGAGAGAATAATTCCCTACCCTGATCTCATACTCTGCCGTCCTGCTTAACAACTAAAGAGGTCTGCATCTGAAGAAAACCTTATGAGAATGATAATTGATGATGATGATAATTGATGATGATGTTTCAGCTTATAGAGTGCATTCTGCTCTGCAAAATATCACATTTATTTTTCATTTGATCTTTACAAGAAATTCTGTGAAAAAGATAATGTAGGTAAATTATTCGTATTTCAGATGAGCAGGTGAATCCCAAAGGATATGACTTGCTTAGCATTATAGCAGATCTTGAAAAGCTGGGGGAGTGGAGGAGGGTGGGGGACTAAGCCCAGGTCTGATCATCCACCCTGAATTCTTCTCATTCAGCCACATTTCCAGGCTACTTGAGAAATGAAACTTGACTTAGGTCTTTTCCGTTTTACAGATCATGAAAGAAACTCAACACAATTTTCATGAATGCAGGATTTGAAAGCAATAGACCTGTACAAAATCAAGCAAAACTAAATAAATAACTTAGTCAAAATTATTTTAACACTTGAGGAAACATGTTAAGCAATGGAAGACTTAATTATTTCTAGGTACTATTTGAGCAGAACAACGTATTACTCACTGACTCAGGTATTAGGGTATAAGGAGATTCCCCCTAGTTTAATATATATTATAAATACTAAGAAAATAAAGCACAGGTATGAAGACTTCCTGTATGTCTTTCATAGCCCACAGTGGAGTGCAGATTTAATCATTGCCCAGTTAACTGGATCAAGGGAGACAAATGGAAAAGTCCAGTTTTCCAAAGTTATAACCCAAATCAGAGAATTTATGGAAAATCCATGAAGGGCATTCCTACCTCAACTATTCTTGCACACACTAGTGTGGAAAGGTTGTTTGTTAAAAAAAAATGTAAGACTCAGTTACAGGTACTCCCTCTGTGCCCATAAGTATCTTCTCCCACTGAACTATAGGCTCCATCTTATCGATCTAATATCCCCAACAATTAGCCTAATTCCTGGCACACAATAATTTATTGAAATATATTAATAAGGTTATGCAAACATCACCACTACTGATTCCAGAGCATTTTCACCACCCTTTAAAGAAGCCCTACACCCATTGCCAGTAACTTCCCTAGCCGCTTACCCCCAGACCATGGAAGCACTAGCTTACCATCCGTTGTGATGGATTTCCCTGTTCTGAATATTTCATATAAATAAAGTCATAAAACATATGACCTTTTGTAACTTAACTTTCGCTTGGCAAAATGTGTACAATATTAAACACCCATGTTGCAGTGTGTATCAGCACCTCATTTCTTTTTATGGATGAATAACATTCTATTGTATGGGTATGCCACATTTTGCTTATTCATCCATTGATAGGCATTTGGGTTGTTGCCACATTTTGACTATAATAAGAGGATTTTATTTACACATATTAATAGCATATACAAGGTGGCCAATAAACATATATAAACTATTCAGCCTCATTAGTTGTCCCCAAACTAGAAATTAGAAGCAATGCAAGACAATTTCCCAGTGACCGGATTAGCCAGGACTTTCCTGCCCTAAGAGCTGCCGCCCATGCAGATAATAGCATTCATCATGCACTGGTTATCGAGGCGCAGACTGGTGTAGCATCTTAGTAGTGGTGATGTGTGTGAGCGCCCTAACATGGGCATGCAACCTGACTCCCCTAACTCCCTGAGAGATGAGACAAAGGATCACATATAAAACACAGAAAAAGCTGTATTTGTGACGATGCTTGTTTATAATGATGAAATATAGGAGAAACCTAAATACTTAACCATAATGTTTATAGAAGAAGTAGTGGAGACATAAATGGTACACAGGTTTTTTTAAATTACAATTTGAAAAGTTTTAGTTGCATAGAGATTGTTTTCATACTCAGTTGATAGTATAGTTGATCTGAAATATGTGAAAATTTCACAGAAAAATAAGAATTTTAGGAAATCTAGAAAAATGTTAATATGAATTTTTCTCAAAGGTGAGAGTGTAGATAATTTTTATGGTGATAGGAATGAAGAAGGGAGGAAAAATCTTAGACATAACTGCACTTGTTATGTCTTAAGTTAAAGAGTTTTTATGTACATATGATTTCACTCCCCTTTTAAATTGTAAGTTCTGTGAGGTCAAAGAACTAGCTTAAACAGCACCATTTCTGTGTTAGGCATACAACACATTTTTTAATTAATAAAAAAGCATTTCACTTTTATTATGCCCCAGTTATATCATTTAACTATGTATACTTAGCACAAATATCCCCAGTAATAAAATATTCAAGAATGAGGTAATGGATGTACAACAAACTGAACAGTCTAAGTTTTTTTGTAATTCTTTTCCACATGGTCACCCAAAAAGTAGCTCAGGGGTTGGTGCTCACATCACTCATGGGCCGGCCTGCCTGAGACAGCCATGCTGTGACACAGGGTCTGTGGGAAACATTAGACATTCAGCAATAATGTGAAGGATCCAATGACAGTGGCAAGTGGTTGATATGTCACCTACGGGGTGAAACATGTTATGTTTAGTTCCTTTGCCAACACAAGTGTGCTTTTATCATGTCTCCATGACTGAAGTGGCAGGTGAAAGAAGGAACTCTAGTCATTGGGGGAAATTGAGCAGTAATGACCTTCATGGTTATGCAACTGTTACAAGTTGTGAGTTTGTCAAAGGTTTAAATATATTTTCCCCAAGCATGTTTTTTTCATTATATTTGAACACTCAAGTCCTTTTCATGGAAAATATACTCCCACATGGTCCTAATTCACTTCTACTCAACTTATCAAACATTATCCCATAAGATTCATTTTAAGTCCAGAAAATTATCTGATCTTCTTGTAGGAGGCTGGTATTAGTTCTTCTTATACACAAGTTCTTTCAATTACTGGTTTTGCATGCCCTTCAACTTAGCATGTGTTTGCGTGACTTGAGTTTAAGTCAAAATTGAATACCTTTGAAACTGAGCTGCAGACATTATCCAGATAATTCAAATGTAAGTATCTGCATAGTTCAAATGATCTCAAGTAAAGAATGCTATGAAATGATGTGCTTTATTTTTTTGTTTATAGACAAATCAATGAGTTAATACCTTAACTCTTTCTATGCACATAGTAAAGTCATGTTTAATTATCCTTGTAAAACAATAATAGATAAAATTAATTATAAAAATTTATTATGTACTGGAGCTTGTGTTATAGCTTTACAATCAGGTTTTCATTTAATCCTCAAAAGATAAGAAGAGGTGGATATTGCTTTTGACCCCATTTGGCAAAGAAGACAGCTAAGGGAAACATGATATGTTTGTAAAAAAGGACTCACACAAGAATATTTATAGAAGCCTTATTTGTAATAACCCCAAATTAGAATTAACCCGAATGTCCACCAACAAAGGGTCAAATTCTGATATATTCATACAAAGGAATACTACTCAGCAGCTAAAATAAAAAAAGGATGAACTACTAATACATCTTACAACATGGATGAATCGACACATTTTAATGAGTAAAGAACCCAGTCAAAAATATACAAATATAAAATATAAAAATCATAGTCTATAATTCTATTTATATGAAGTTATAGAACAGGTAAAACTAACCTATCAGGATAGAAATCAAAAGGGGGTTGATATTGATTCGAAATGGACATGAGAGGACTTTTAGGAGTGATAGAAATGTTGGTCAGGATGGTGGTTACCTAGGTGTATGTGTTTACCAAATGTTTGTCAAAACTCACTGAGCTATGCATTTTATTTTGCATATTATGAAAATAATATCCCAAAAAGGGTAGAGATAGATGACAGATAGATAAATAAATAGAGCTTAGTATTGGGCAAGGGTAAAAATCTTTAACTGTTTTCTCAAAGTTACATAGTTATAATGGAAGTAAAATTTGAGCACAGTTTGAGCACAGGGAGCCACACTCCAGTTTGATAGTTTGTGAAATAATCCACAAGTTGATTTGGCAACAGCTACATACAACACATTTTGATATGTGCTGTGGAAATAAAGGAAGAAGCTCAATTAAATGAGTTAACACATGTAAAGTGCCTATTACAGTCTCCAGCATAGAGCAAGATCTTGAAAGTGTTGGCTACCATTATAAGATATGAGGCTTGACAAGGCTGTCATTGGGTGCCTGGGGGAGCAAGCCACTAATTCAAAAATGATTAAACAACAATGAAAGGATCATAGTTTAGTGTAAGAACTGTCATGAAGAACTACCTAAAGCCAGGGCCAAAAATCTCAGTGTCTGAAGGTGCCAAGCAGCTTGACAAAAGTGAAGGAGGGTGTGGGAGACAGAGGACACCGCTCCTGACCTTGCAGTACCAACCTATGGTTGCTGTGAGGAGCTATCAGCCTCATAGTGACAAATCTATTTCAAAAGGCCTCAGAAATTTAGAGATTATGTGAAATTTTTCAATTCTTACATGTTGGCTACTAATTCAGTATTTTAAAAAGTACACGACCTTTGGGTTCTGAGCTACAAAATGTGGCCTAGAGTATAGTCGTAGGAACACTTTTACAGGTCACCTAAACCTCTGTTCCCCAACTTACTCTCCTATTCACCCTCTGTCTTGGTGAGTGAATCAATCTGGCCTAGAGAGCTGAAGCCACTTGCCCAAAGTCACCCAACTAGTTAGAGGCACAGCTTCGAATGCAACCTACCCAGACTTCCATGTTGAAAAATATGGCAAAGCTCACCATGTGTCTGCGAGTTCAGTCTCTTGGGCTGGATGACAGAAGGAAAGCTGCCAAAGGAGGTGAGCTTGGAGCAGAGTTCGGATAAAAACACTGCAAGTGAGGAGAATGTCATGGTAAAAGTGCAGAGACAAAGAAGTTCCAAACATATCCAATGAACTCTAAGCTCATTCCAGTCTGAGGTGAGAAATCTTAAAGTGGCCTAATGAGAGTCCCAGGAGCCACAAAAGTTTTATGTCCTATGCCACACTCCATGGGGACCACTGAAGGTTCATAGAGCCAAATGATGTAATGAAAACTAAAAGTAGACTTTCCAAAGGGTAGGCTGATGCATTGTTCATCACTACTATCAAGAGGCCCTATCAGCCATGCCCCTCTCCCTTTGTGCCCACCATTTCTACCTTGGGGAGGAGAAAAGCGAGGGGGCAGAAATCAGAAGGACTATAATTTATCTAAAGAATAAGCAGTAAACTAAGGATAATTTGTTAATCAAACTTAAGGAACAAAATTTAACCCAATCATACTTTTCTCTCTCCATTAAACTTAGTTGGGTTCTTGAAGAACCAATTTTAGATGTAGGTTTGTAAGACAACATATCTGAGTGCATTGTGACCCTGTTCCAAACATTGCTATTCCAGATGTATGCACAACTAGATATTGGTGAACCGAGATGCTGTCTATTACAAAATCCCTTTGATCATTCACTCAGCACATCTTTGTTGCATGTTTGCTGCATGCCAGAAACTGTGTTAAGCCCTGGGAATTCGATGATGACTTAAAGAAGACATGTTCCTCTTACTCATGAAGCTTAAAAGTCTACTCATGGAGACAGGCATTAATCACATGCATCAAACAAATCTAAAAGTGCAATATGAAAAGTGTTATAGTCATTGCATGGGCTGTGAGAACATTTGGTAAGAGGATTGAGCCCAGTCAAGGAGATCTAGGAAGACCTCCCTGAGGAAGCAGTGATTTAGCTGAGCTCTCGAAGCTAAGGAGACATTTTGAAAACATTAACAATAGCAAATCCAGGCAGGGGAAACAGCTGTAGTCATGTGCAGGACCAAGCTCATACTGGCTTATAAGAGTAGATTGCTAACTTTTCAGAAATTCTGCAAGCCATTTGATATTGTGTTGGAAATATTTACATCATGAATATTGGTGATGCTACAAGATAAGCATTGCCCTGAGTGTGGGTTGTGGCTCAGTGGGTTGGGTGTCATCTCTCAGACCAAAATGTTACCAGTTTGATTCCCGGTCAGGACACATGCCTGATTGGGGGCATGCGAGAGGCAACTGATCCATATTTTTCTCACGCATCAATGTTTCACTCTCTCTCCTTCTCCCTCCCTTCCCCTCCTGCTAAAAATAAATAAATGAAATCTTTTAAAAAATGATAATTTTTTTGAGGGGGAAGAAGGTGACTTTTTTAAAAATTTTACAAGGGAGCCAATTTTTTAACAATTTCCAGAAACCATCATGAAGTATTCTGGTTGGAGAGCAGACAGCCAATGTACTGGACAAAAAGAAAGTCAAGTGTGAAGAGTGCAAAGAATGAGGAGGAGGTGATGGGCAATGAGGTAGACAGTAACTAGGGGTGGATCATACACAGTTATAAAGACTGGTTAAGCATTTTAGTTTTCATTTTAAAAGCAAGGGGAAGCCACTGAAGTATTTATAAACAGGATGAATAATTTAAGCAAATTGTGATTTTGACAAGATCCATCTGGCTGTACTTTGGAGACTGGATTGCAAGAGGGCAAGAGAAGATGTGGATGACCAATTAGAAGGCAAGAAATCATCCAGGAAACAGATAATACTAGCTTGGACTAGAGTATTGACGGTGGAAATGAAGACACATAGATTAAAGACATTAAATAGATTAAAAAAATCTATGAGATTTGGTAAAGAACTTCAAATGGGAGTGAGCTGATGTGAATTTTATAGTGGGATGTATGGTCAAGACCCTTGACAATGATAAAAATATTAAAGCAGTATCAACATTTTTGGTGGCAAGGGGAAACATAATGAGTTGTTTGGGGACATGTTTGGCTTGATGGCTTTGAGACACCCAAAAGGGCATGAGGGATGAGGGATCTGAACTGGAGGCATAAGTTTAAGAGTTTTGTTTAAGAAACGAATGAAACTGTGGGCATGGAATCAAGCAATAAGAGTATGGAGCAAGAAGAGAATTGGCCTTAGAATTGGAGCTTTAAAGAATTCCTCATTTTAAAGACATTGTTGAGGAAGATGAGCCTGACAAGGAGACTGAAAAAAAGCAACCAGAATTATGTCACTTTCAATAACAAGTTGCTCAGAGGCTTAGCACGTGCTTATTGTACTGGCGTGTTGGAGGCAAACAGCAGATAGAAGAGGGCAGAGAGAGTAGAAGGAGGGGGAGTAGGGACAGTGAGTGTGGACAATATCTTCAAGAAAGTTTGGCTGAGATAAATAGAAATATAAGATCCAAAAAGCTATGTTTTTTTTTTTAAGTGAAAGAAATACTAAGACTGTTTAAAACAAAAACATTAAGATAGCCCAAGTTGAGAAGGAGAATCTTAATATATGAAAGAAAATAGGATAGTCAGGAAGAGGGGATATGGCACCCACAAGAAGAGGCCCCAGAACCTATGGTACTGAGGGAAAAGAGGTACGGATGGGTTGAGACTGTATGGGAAACCTACAGGAGTTCCTGTCTGGTAGTTCTATTGTACCTGCAACGCTTAAAGAATAAATTGCTACATCTTCACCCAGGGAGAAAAATTGGATGAAATGCCCCCTGTAGTTTCCTGCTGAGACCTCTTTGAACCCATAATTTCAACTGCATGAGCGTTGAATTTCTCTGATCTTAGTACCTTAGAAGCAGAAATTAATGATCTTTTACAACCTCTGCATTTTAATGCAATCCCTGAATATGTATTGGGCAACCAATACATATGTATTCACTCTGCTAAGCATTGGGAATTTAAAGATAAACAACTCACCCTCTGACCTGAAAGAGGTAATGGAATAAAAATATTTATACAGTTAACTATAATATAATTGCAAGCACAGCAATTGAAAGATGGATAAAAACTGCCATTTCCCAGAGGAGGGAGCTAGTTGGTTACAAGGCCAAGAAAATGATGGGGTTTCTAGATTCCAAATACAATGCCTTCCTCACTATCCACATATAATATTACTCTTATTATTCCACACAAAAAAAATTTCTTTGTAAATTTATTTGTGTAACCCACAGAGATAATATAATCTTTCAGCCTCCCTGTTAATACACTACCATTACTACTCCAAAATCAACACTCATATGTACTACTGGCTGAGAACTATATGATTTGGATGCTGGTATAAACCACTCATTTTCCTTTAAACATTAGTTTGGAAACCATTAAACAGTAGATGGCCATCGCCCCATATCCATTATTCACTAGACAATTCTAGTTGTCTGTGTCCACATAACACCATTGAATCAACCGCAATTTTGTTAGGGGTTTTTTTTTTTCTTTCTCTTTTTATCTTGGTTCCTGCCTCTGTCACCATTCTAACCTACTAGTTTAAACTCACCAAAATGTTTGGCCAGTTTTTAGTTCGATGTCTTTTATTCTCTAGATTGAACCAATACTAAAGATTGAAGAAGTAAAATTTTAGTCATTGACTTTTTGGCATCAGATGGAGTAAACTATGCATTAAAATGCATATTTTATCAGAAATTTTATTTTTTATTTTTTCAGAAATTCATCAAGTATTTACAGAAAACCCACAATTGCCTGGGATGAGACCAATTGCCTCAGGGATTAAAATAAAGGAGACACTTTTGGTTCTCCAGGAACTTGTAATATAAATCCAGAGATTTCATTTTGAACCTTTCCAAACCTTCAATTTTGACTTTAAAGCAGATATAAGCACTTTTTCTGAGGAAAGAAAGAAAAGCTTCTGGAACAAAGACTGTCTGCAAAGAAGGCCATCATGCTCAAACTCACATGAAATTATTCCGAAGCATCATGTATCTAATTCATTTACTCACTTTAGGGTTTCCTCCTTCTCTGGGGCGCTGCTGTGCAGTTTTCTTCACTCAGACAGAGAGAAGACTTGGTGAATGAATGAGCTATGTAGATTCGTGAATCTGTTTCCTTTACAAATAACCCACTACCTGTCAATGAGCAGGCATCACACCACGTACTCTGGGCAAAATATAAAGATGAAAACACCATTGAAAAATTGCAATCTTGTGGAGAAGACAATGATGCAAATAGCAATGCATAATGAAATTTATGCTAAACAGACATAAACGCCATGCTGTGGAAATTCTGAGAGATGAGACTTCCTCAGTGTGTAGGGTTCAGGGAAGCTCCTCAGTAGTGTCTGGGAGGAACAGGATTTAGAGGTTTGGGAATGTGACGAGGACTTCCCAGTGTAGAGCTTCTGTCTTTGCAGAGGTTACAAAGATTGGGAATCACGTGGCAAATACCACTGCATTCACCCAGATAAGAATTCCGCTTTTTTCCCCCCATTTGTGAACCACTGAAATGTGCCCCTGTTGATGCTGGGGTTTAGAATAATTTGTTGTAGCAAATTAAAACCACAGACTCTCTCTGAATTTTCATTCCTGGTTGTCATCATCTGGGCTTTTCTTGACATCCAAGCAGACAGGAGGGTAACCCTTGGAAGCCACAGCTCATGGCTGCCGCCTTCCCCACTACTCCCCAGGAACAGAGACAGAGCCCTACTGGGATGGAAGGGAGGGTGCTGGTGTCCCAGAGAAATGAGCAAAGTGCACAACCCACACCTGAGTTAATGTTTCAGTTGGACCCACACACCAGGCAACTCTTCCCTTCCCCAGACCCAGTTCCAGAGGCGGAAAGAGATGGGAAAGAAACGCAGCCATGCATCTCACTTGGGAGAAAAAGCAGCAAACTGAAGAAAGAGATGAATTTTTTAAAAACCAAGTGCTAATCCAACAGTGGTTTTCAAGAGTGCTTTGAGCATTAGTAGGTCATTTAATCTTTGCTCACAGTCTAGGAAAAAATGCGAAGGGAGGATAAAAGTGGCAATAGTCCTGTTTAAATCCACACAGCATGGAAATTTCATCAAATTGTAGAATGGCAGTGATGAAAACCACAGGACCCCCGATCAAGGCTGGATGCCCGTCTACAGCATCCCAGGACAAAGTTCTCCTCACTCCCTAGCTTCTGAAGAATGCAACTCACCAGAAACTGTCTGATTCAGCTTTGAACCTTGGTTTTATTTTTATGATTTGAGAATATCAAAGTTTAATCTCCCTTTCCATTGTCCTTCAGAAACTTGAAAATGGCCTTCGATATGATCCTTTCAAATATTTCCTTCTTTAGGCTATTCTTTACGTGACATGGTTCCTCAACACTTCCTCAAATCATCCTTACCAGCCTAGATCTTGCCCACACTGACAGATGCCCGGTGGGTCTGAAAAGTCTGTGAAATATTTCAAGTACCCTCCAACAACATGGAGTAATGAGTTATTATCAGGATTTGCAAAACATGTTATTTTTTTTAAAGTAGTTAAAACATTACTTAGAAGGACAACCTTTTTTTTTGTCAGGGCTTTTATTTCATTATGTTCTTTTTACAATTTTATATTGTATCTGTTTCAGGTGTACAGATTAGCAGTTAGAAAATCATATACTTGACACAGTGTTCCCCTGGAAAGTTCTAGTACTTATATGACACCATACATAGATATCGCAATATTATTGACTATATTCCCTATGCTGAACTTTACATCCCTGTGATCATTCTGTAACTACCAATTCTGCTTCTTAATCTCTTCCCCTTTTTCACCCAGTCCCCGCACCCCTGCCCCTCTGACAACCAACAGTTTGTGCTCTGTGTCTATGGCATTACTTTTAAAGTCATGTCTTTATTTTTTTAATGGTTTTATTTTTTAAGTATATTTTATTGATTATGCTATTACAGTTGTCCCATTTTTCCCCTTCATTCTCCTCTGCCCTGCACACCCTTTCCTATCCACATCCCCCCCCCCTTTAGTTCATGTTCATGTGTCATACTTATAAGTTCTTGGCTTCTACATTTCCCATACTATACTTACCTATCTATTTTTACCTACCATCTATGTTACTTATTCTCTGTACCCTTTCCCCCTCTCTGCTCCTTCCACTCCCCTGTTGATAACCCTTCAAGTGTTCTCCATTAAAGTCATGTCTTTAAATCATCAGTCAAATATTCAATGATTTGCATCCAGTGAAAATGAGACAAAAATGATGTAAAATTTGGCCATATGTAAAATGAGTTTGACATGAAGCTGAAGACCCCACAGTAGACCCTTGCTTGTGCACATGGAGCACACATTGCATGCTTCTGTACTACCCCTTCTTGATCCACTGATTTAGAGGCCTAGGTCCAGTTGGCCCAGAGGGAAAGGAGAAGGAAGATTCATGCTGCCGATTCCACACGTAAAGTTCAATGACCCTTTGGAGAGGGGGCTAATGCCAGTCATAAACTTGGGCAGAAAAAAAATAAACAACTCAACTTTTTTATGATTGAGCTTAACAAAACTGTCATACCCTCTTCTGGGGATAGTAGAAAATGGAAACTTTCACTTCAAGATAAAGTCAGTTGCTTTTAGACTATGTGAAGTTTTTTAGGTGAATGCCCAGTCCAGGCAGGATTTTCCTTCACCACCCAGCCCTCCCTTCTCACTGTCAGTGGACTGATGTGAAGTGTTGGTACCTTCTGCCCCAATGTCTCCAGGAACCCCATGCACATATGGTCCTACCATCTATGCCCTGTGTAGGGGCCCACCCCACCACTCACTGCCACGTGCCTGTACCCCTCTCTGGTGCCAAGTCTACTCAGGATTTCCTCACTTCAAAACTGAGGTTGCTGCAGGTCTGCCACCCTGCACTCCCCCATACATTCTTCCTGTGGGTGCAGGACACCAACTGTCCTCCCTCACACCACTCTGAGGTCAGGGGAGACCCAGAGGACAGAGTTCATGCTGGATGCTCCTATTTTAAAAATATTTTATTTATTTTTAGAAAAAGGTGAAGGGAGGGAGAAAAAGAGGGAGAGAAATATCAATGTGTGGGTGCCTCTCATATGCCCCCTACTGGGGACCTGACCTGCAACCCAGGCATATGTCCTGACTGGGAATTGAACTGGTGACCCTACGTGGTGGTTCCATGGTGTAATGGTTAGCACTCTGGAATCTGAACTGGTGACCCTTTGGTTTGCAGCTTGGTGCTCAATTCACTGAACCACACCAGCCAGGGCTGGACACCCTCTTCTTAAAGAGGCCATGCCACATCACCATTTCTGTTTCATGAGGGTCCACCTTATGAACTCAGAGAAGGGGACCCATTGGAAGGCTCCTGGCTTTCTTGGACTCAACTTGAGATGAAAGGAATAGGCTGCTTTTGCTCTGTGGCCCACTAAAACTCTTTCAGGACCTTTGGTTCTCCCTGGGGTTTGATTCAGCAAAGAGGTATGTAATGATCCCTTTTCAGGTTCTGACCAGCACCTAGGTGCTAATCATACCCTCTCTGGTCTCTCTCCTACTGCCTACTGCTACCCTGTGTCTGATTTGGGCTTGGAAAATCTCTCTTACATCATTGTGCACTGCAGTTTATGGAAGAAATTCTATCCTATAAGTCTACCAGATCCTGAGTTGTTTTGGACTCACAAAGCACGTTCTTCCAAAGCCCAGCTCTTGGCACAGAAAGCTCCAGCTTCCAAGACCATGTCTCTATTACTAACTTTTATAAACATTCAGAAACTGAACCGGCATCTTTACTCTGGGATGTGTCTGCCTTTAGTGTGAAGGAATGAGATTTCTGACTCAAGAGAAGAAGGTCCTGGGACAACACTATAATGGCAGGAGAGAGACCTCAGTCATCAACCGGGGATTTTATGTCTTCATACTTGTGTCACTTGTGTCGCTGGTTCATTGACTCAGTCACATGGGTTTCATGTTCAGTTACCCATATTGTAACAAAATGTCACAGTTTGTGAGTTCGTGAAGGAATCATTCAGGGTACTGGTGAGAAACATTTGCCCCTCAATGGTTCAGATAAAAAGGGTCTAGGCAAGGACTAGTTATAGAGGTGTTTGAAAGCTGAGGAAACCAATATATGGAATTCAGACCCCCAGAGATCAGCGACAATGGGAGCCATTACTACCCTAGGGCTGACAAGGTGACAGAAGGGGCGAAGTGTGACCCTAGGGCTGGGGGAGCTGCCATGAAGGAAGGGCCACCCTTGAGGAGCCTGATTGAGGACAGACACACCATCAGTCACTTCTAGAAACTGAACACAAAGCAGGGAAGAGAAAGAATTAACTGACCTCACTCTCCTCCAGTCCTCCTGTCTCTTCTGATTTCTATGGACCAAGCCCAGCCAGGCACCAGCCTACAGGCAAGCCCACATGAGATTTCCCTGGGCTCAGACTCCTAGGACACAGAGAAGGGTGCAAACTAGGTCTTGCAGGGGATGGGAGGGAAGGAGGATAGCAATCCTGGTGAGCAGCATTCAACATCCCATTTTAAATCCTTGCCTTCTTCACCTGCTCTCTGCTGAGTTCACCTGAGTAGCTTATGTGGAAAGACTGAGTAATCACCACTGAGTCTTCTTCTAGACTCAGTCTTCCAGGGTATTTTTAACCTTTTTTTTGGTGGGTTACTACTACCTAGACAGTCCCTTAAAACATATTTTGTTCCAGGTTCTAAAAATAATGTACTTGTTGCATTAAAAACATACAATGTCAGAAGTCCCTGATGCCCAACCCTGGGTCCCCCAGAGTCCTGGATACAACTTGAAGGGCCTCTGCTCCAATAAGACTGGCATTTCAGAGACTCTTCCCATCAAACGGTGCAGGTGCTAAATGCAGGGAATGAAAACATTTTAGTCCCTGAGGACCCATAACTGGAAAAATAAGTTTTTCTGGTGCCTTCTGAAGGTTGTACAGAGCAGATAGTGACTGTAATTGAGATAATGTTAGCATAAAAAAAAAGGAAGAAGATAGAATGAAGACTTCAATTCTATTTAAAAAAAGTTCATGGCCTGCCTCCCATGTACTAAGAGCTGCAGAAACAAAGGGGAACCTTAAGCAAAGACAGAACAAAGGGAGGACCCAAGAGAAAATAAAAACAGGACAGAAAGGAAGAGGTGCAGGGAGAGTATAGGGCTGTCCCTTTCCATCCTTGATCATTGTTACCAGTGGAAGCTTGTAAACTTTTGTGGGGAGAGGATGTGGCACAGTCATCTGGTTAGACAAATAGTGGGACATGGACTTTTAGACTTTATCATGCATAAGAATAGATTTTTAGGTCTGTACCACCTTTACTATGTTTTGTTTGCTTACATGTTTCTCACATCTTTGCATATACCCTTTAAAATATTATATGTGCGTAAACTCATTGGATCGGCCAATTATTTGGGCCTGACTTTCCAGACCCTCTATAGTCTATCTACATTTACTCTTTCTTTTGCCACATTTTCACCCAGTTACAAACCAGTCACCTCCCCAGAAACACATTCTATTCCTGCCCAGCTCTCTGCTGTTACTTGTGCAGGTCCTCCTCCAGGAACCACCCTCCGTATACATACACAGATGCTTGCAAGGTTCCCATTTTATGACTACTGCTATAAAAGTACTTTAGCTCTAATAAAATGACTTTTTATTATTATTATGAGGTGAAACAGATGTGCTATCTATCCCACCAGATAATTACATGTTATTTGTATAACATTTTTCACCTTACAAAGTACTCACATACACATTATATATTCATGGAGTCACCATTGAGTTTGCCTAACATCAACATGATTGGCTACCCCTGGCTATTCTGTCCCAGGTGTAGGTTTCAGAATGGATATGTGGCTCAATTCTGGTCCATAAGAAAAGATGAACAGTCAGCTGCATATGCCTGAAAAATACTTCCCCACTGCCCTTTCTTTTTTGGACATTGTGTCTCTAAGTAAATGCTTAGAACTTTCTCAGCCATCTTGCCCATAGCCTGGGAAGAAACCAATACCAAGGCTGCCAGACCTTGGCCTCTCAGGATGTTGTAAGTTTGGTATCACGCAATCCTGACATCAACCAATGTCAAAGTCCTCTCACTCTCTCAACTTGCTATTATATGATAAACTAAGTGTTGGTATTGCTTAAGCAGTTTGAGTCAGAATTGCTGCTCATTACTGAAAAAATAACTATAATAACTGTGTACCTAGCTTTGATTTTTTATGATGGTGGTAAAAATAAAAAGATGATAACACTATAATCACAGACTACAAGAACAAAAATGAAAACCAGAAACTGCACCAAACTAAAAAGCTTCTGAATACCAAAACCATAAATATAATAGAGTAAAAGGAACAAAGGAATGGGAGAAAATATTTCCAAACAATACATCTTTTGAAGAGTTAATTTCCAAATACATAAGGAATGCCTACATGTTAATAACAACAAAAAAAACCCAATTTTTAAAATGAACCGATGACTGAAATATAAATTTCTCCAAAAAGATGTACAATGGCCAACAGGTATATAAAAAAAAAAATCCTCAATGTCACTAATCATCAGAGCAATGTAAACCAAAAACACAATGAAATATCAGCTCACACCTGTCAAGATGGCTACAATCAAAAAACAAGGTGTTTTTTGTTGACCACAAGTTATTTACATTGCACACTGTTGGTGGCAATGTAAATTGGTGCAGTCACTATGGAAAATAGAACTACCACATGATCCAGCAATCCTGATTCTGGATATTTGTACAAAAGAGTTGAAGTTAGGACCTCTAAGAGATATTGGCACTCCTATGTTCACTGCTGCAGTATTGTCAATAGTCAATATTAAAAAAAACTTAAATAACCACTCAACAAATGAATGGACAAAACAATGTAGTATATATGTACAATGGAATCCTATTCAGCCTTACAAAAAGAACATTCTGCAGTATACAACGACTTGGATAAACCTTGAGGATATGATGCTAAGTAAAATAGCCAGTCACACAACAACAAATACTGCATGATTCCACCTATGTGAGGTATCTAAAATAGTCAAGTTCATAGAATCAAAAGTGGAACATGGTTGACAGCTGCCAGGGCAGGGTAAAATGAGGCATTATTAATTAAAAGGCATAAAGTTTCAGTTAAATAAGAGGAATTCACTCTGTAGATTTTCTGTATAACATTATACATGTCAATGATAATGTATTATGTAATTTGAAATTTGTTAAAAGAGTAGATTTTGTGTTAAGTATTGTTATTACAAAGAAAAGGAGAAAGAAAGAAAAATTTTTGGTAAGCAATGTCAGAATCATTAAATAAGTAAAATAAAAATAAAAGCCAAATAGATATACAAACTAACACTCAAAAAATGACTATATTAAACTGTGTACATTTTGTTATTACTAAAAACATGAAGGAGGGTTTGAGCTGAGTTGTCTTCCAGATGTGACAAAGTGTGTTATAAGACAGTGATTTTCAACCAGTGTGCCTCAAGAATTTTTAAAACATTCAGTACCTGACTACTTAGTCAGGAACATCAACCTCTTTTCCCTTAGATTGTCAAATAAAAAAATAACAACAGTCAACACAACAAAATAGACATTTTGTGTGAATACACTGTCTTGAATCATAAATATGTTGGTCATATAATAGAGTTGCATCTTATTGGTCATGTTGGATAATAAGGTTGCATCTGATTGGTTAATTCTTGGTACCAGAAATCCTTACATAGAGGTATAGGCACCTGATTTTTTTCAAAAGTCACTTTGGAGCAAAAAGGGTAGGTAATTACTATTATTATTATTATTATTATTATTATTATTATTTTAAATCAATCAAAATAATACCTATTTTTGTCAGATTAGCAAAAAATATAAGTTGTGGTATGTTGCAGAATTTTAGTAATTATTTCATGTGTGCCATGAGACGAAAAAGGTTGAAAATCACTGTTCTAAGATAGTGACTCAAAATAAGAAGTGTAAGACTTGGAGTTAATCAATCTGAAATCACAGCTCCACTCTTTCCTGGCTCTGGGGTCTCAGCTAAATTACAGAATATTAATGACTCTAAAATTTTTGTCTATATAACAGGAATAATAATAACAATAATTATAGTTAGAGTAAGGCATTGTTATGATTAAATGACATAATATATGCATATGTAAACTACCTAGCAATGTTCTTGGTAGATATGGTAAGTTGCTCCATATAGATTGGTTGCTATTGCTAGTATTTTTAAGAGATTTAGTGAGAAGTGAGAATTTATCACCACGGTTGACTGCATGCTCAATAAAGAAAACACGTACTTTGGTTATTACAGAACATTCAAACTGAAGGGTGTAAGGTAGGAAGAGGCCTTGTTTATTTTTCTATTTATTTAGTGTCAGCTACATTTTAAAATGTGTTGGCTTTACTGCATAAAAAAGGATTTTAGTCTGAAAGTGAAATGGAGAGTTTGTGGCTTGTGGCTTTATTCTACAAATTCTGTACCCCATATTCCTCTGGGATGTTCTTGTCTCCTACATGGTGGGCTGCAGGAGACTGAAAAACAAAGGCCATGAAAAGGAAAAGAGATTGAGCTTTTCCAGTTTACTCAAATCTGAGATCACTGTAAATGATGACAAGCTTGTGCATGAGACGACCTACACAACTATGCTGTAGCCTTACCACAAGCTCCCGAGGCTTAAGGCAGTACTTAGTAATACAAAGAAAAATAACCCAATGTCCATTGATGGATAAGCGGTAAGACAAATGTGCTATATACATACGACAAAATATTATTCAACCGTATAAAAAGGGAATTCGGACACATTCTATGACTTGGATGAACCTTGAGGATGTTATGCTAAGTAAAATAAGGCAGTCACAAAAGGAGTAAGACTATGATTCCATTTATATGAGGAACTTAGAGTAGTCAAATTCTTCAAGACAGAAAGCAGAGTGGTGGTTGCTAGGGTTTGGAGGGAGAGTAGAACAGGAAGTCATTTGATTTAGTTTTCATTTTGCAAGAAAAAGAGAGTTCTGGTGATTACTTACACAACAATGACTAAACGCTACTGAACTGTATACCTGAAAATGGTGCATTTTACGGTATATATGTTTTACCACAATTAAAAAATTTTTAAATGAAGGAACAAAAATGATATTTTAAAATTAGGAAGTAATAAGGAAAAAATTATACTAATTCTCTACAATTATTTTTGGAGGATAGAAGCAAAGAAATACTTTCTAACTTAATTCCATGAAGCCAACATTACACTAATACCCAAACCACACGAAGACATTTCTAGAAAAGGAAACTACAGACAAATATCTATCAATACCTACATGCCTAAATGCTCAATAAAATCTTAACAAATCAATTTCAACAATGTATAAAACAAAGAAGGATTTATCCCAGGTATTCAAGGCCAGTTCAGGATTCAGAAACCAGTTAATATAATCAATTGTATCAATAGGCTAAATGACAATTTTATAAACATATCAAGTAATGCAGAAAAATACTCAACAAAATCCAATACTCATTTATGATAAAAATTCTCAGCAAACTAGGAATAGAGGGGACTTGCTCAACTCGATAAAGAGTAGTGACAAAAAAACGGACAGCGAACACCGTACTTAGTGACTTAATGTTAAGAAACTTGAAGCTTTCCCACTAAGATCAGAAACAAGGTAAAGATTTTCCCTCTCACCAACTTTTTCAGCATCATACTGGAAGTTCTAAATAATGCATCAGGCAAGAAAATCAAGGTATACAGATTGTGAATAAAGAAATGAAACTGTCTTTATTTGCAAATTACATGAGTATCTGTGTAGAAAATCCCAAAGAGCTGACAAATAAAATTCCTGAAACTAATAAGTAAGTATAGTAAGGCTACAGGCTCCAAGGTTAATAATATACACAGGCCAATGCTTTTCTATATGCCAGCCACAAACAAGTGAAATTTGGAATATAAAATTCTAATAAAGAATAATGGAATAAAATGAATGGGGAGATATTCCATGTTCATGGATAAAAAGATGTAATATTGTCAAGATGTTAGTTCTTCCCATCTTGATCTATGGATTCAATGTAATCCCAATCACACTCCCAGCAAGTTATTCTGTGGATATTGAGAAACTTATTCCAGAGATTTTGTGGATAGGCAAAAGACCTGGAATATACAGTATAAAATGGAAGTAGAACCAAGTTGGAAGACTGGCACTCCTTGACTTCCAGAATTAATATTAAGCTATAGTAACCAAGACAGTATGGTATTAGTGAAAGAATAAACAAAGGAACAGAATAGAGAGCCCAGATAATTGACCCACATAAATATGATAAACTGATCTTTGACAAAGGAGTAAAAACAATAAAAGATAGTCTTTTCAACAAATGGTGTTGGAACAACTGTACAGCCACATGCAAACAAATGAATCTAGACACAGATCCCTTACCTTTCATAAAAATTAACTCAAAGTGGATTGTAGACCTAAGTATAAAATGCAAAACTGTAAAACTGCTGAAAGATAACATGGGAGAAAATCTAGAAGACCTTGGGTTTGGCAATGACTTTTTAGATTCAACACTGGGGACATAATCCATGAAATAAAGAATTGATAAGCTGGACTTAATTAAAATTAAAAATTTCTGCTCTGCAAAAGACACTGTCAAGAAAATAGAGACAAGCCATAACAGGGAGAAAATATTTGCAAAAGACACATATGACAAAGAACTGTTATTTAAAATACAAAAAGGAACTCTTAGAACTCAACAATAAAATGACGTAGAGTAACAGGAGGCTGCCATTCACTGCTGGTGGGGTGCAAAATGGCACAGCCATTTTGGAAGACAGTCCAACAGTGCCTTACAAACTAAACATACTCTTACCATATGACTCAGCAAGTGTACTCCTTGGTGTTTACACATAGGAGTTAAAAATGTATGTCTACACAAAAACTCTGGCTGGTGTAGCTCAGTGGATTGAGTGCGGGCTGTGAACCAAAGCATTGCAGGTTCGATTCCCAGTCAGGGCACATGCCTGGGTTGCAGGCCATGGCCCCCAGCAACCGCACATTGATGTTTCTCTCCCTTCCCTTTCTCCCTCCCTTTATAAGATTTTAAAATAAGTAAAATCTTATAAAAAATGTATGTCTACACAAAAACTTATACAGGGATTATTTACATCAGCTTTATCCATAATTGCCAAAACTTGTAAGCCACCAAAAAGCCCTTTAATAGGTGATGAATAAACAAACTGTGGTACATGCAGAGAATGGAATATTATTCAGCACTAAAAAAGAGATAAGTCAGCCAGCCATGAAAAGACTTGAAGGAACTTTGTATCTATATTACAAGTGAAAGAAGCTAGTCTGAAAAAGCTACATACTTTATGATTCCAACTATATGATATTCTTGGAAAGCAAAAGTATGAACACAGTAAAAAATCAGTGGTTACCAGGGGTTAAGGGGGAAGGATGGATGAACAGGAGGAGTACAGAGGATTTTTAGGATGATGACACTACTCTGTATGATGCTACAATGGTGGATATGTCATTATTTTTCAAAATCCATAGAATGTACAACATCAAGAGTGAACCTTGGCAAACCATGGACTCTAGGTGATTAGGATGTGTCAGTGCAATCTCAGTACGTCAGTTTTAGCAATGGCACCACTCTAGTGGGGAATATAGTGAGGGAGGTGGGGGTGCAACTCAGCAGGGGTACATGAAAAATCTCTGTACATTCTGCTCAATTTTACTGTGAACCAAAAAAAAAAGCTTTAAAAAATAAAGTCCAGGTTTTTAAGAGGAAGTAAGAAAAAAAGAGAAGAAAAAATAGAAAGTAGAACATGGCAGAATTTTTATGATAATCTTGCATCAGGAAACCCTGCTGAGCTGAATGCTAAGCTTCCATGGACATGGCATTTCCACTGTGACTTTGGTTTTCACCCTGCAAGCAGAACAGCTAGTCTGTGTCTAATTGTGTTTGTTTTTCCCCCTGCAGTGATGTTTAACAGTCCCCTAACCACTGAGATGGTCCCATAAAATTTTATAACAACAATTTCTTAAGTGAAATTTCCATTCAGTCTGTTTGAGGAACCTTCAAAAAAAGCCAGAGAAAATCAAATAGATACAACTCGAGGTATTTTCCTTAGGTCTAATTTAATTATAAATCATGAGTTTATGAGTTTACCATTCAAAAATTGTATGATTCCTCTGCAGCACAAATAATTTACTGCTCCTGCAAGACAGTGAGCTCAAGCGTAGAACCAAAGGGTACCCTGAACCACATTCCTTTGGGACACTTTACAAGTTACATTCTGAGAATGTGACGTGTGGTGAGCTCAGTCCTCCACCGCCACCCACCAGGCCTGTATCAACGTGTGCAGAACAGAGCAGTGTCAAGAGGCCATGAGTGTTTAGTTAAGGAAAAGAGAAGAGGAAAACCAAGACACACAAATGGCTATGTTCGTCTTCATCCAGAGACAATCTGTTATCTGTATTTTTCACTGTTCACACCATGGTGGTTAGGAAGTGGCTGGGCTGAATAATCATGTACTCTAAGGCAGAGGTTTCAGAGATGGAGTATGAAATGATGGGGTGTGAAATGCATAGATTTAGCAGCTTTATGACTCTTTATGTGGCCTTCAACTATGCTTGTTGAAGTGGGGTTTTCTTTTTCATTTGAACATCTGGACATTTATCCAAGACTTTACATCTGTGAAAGTTGGCCTTGTGGTAGTAATAATTCAGGGCTCTGGTCAAGGCAGGTAGTAACACTCATTCTGGGAGGATGGAAGGGAACTTATCACTAAGACTTAATCAAGGTAAAGAAATCAAGGCAGGGACTCTGAATGTGTGCAGCTCCTAAGTTTGGAGTCAAATGCATCACTTAAGCAGCACCCAAAGAATAGACGACAGTAGTTACACTTTGTGCAGTAGCAAAGGGGGTGGTGCAGGTCTCCCACTGTGTATATTTCATTACATGATATTAACCACTTGATAGAATAGTTGAAAGGTCAGACATCTTATCATGAAACTTGTAATTCTTTGCCTACTTGGGGCCAAGCAAAAATGAATGTAAGCCATCTTCAGAATTATAAACTGAGTCATCTCTGAAATTATAATACAACACCATGGAAAAGATTTTAGAAAATGTTGATGTTTAAAATTTTTTTCCCAGTAATTCATAGATTGTCTGTGAGGTGAGAGGGTAACCTAAGGCCTGGCCCTGGCTCTTCTTCTTGACACCTACCTGTGTGACCAAATCAAGATGCTTAAGATAAAAAGCAAAACACAAACAACAAAAAAAGTGTTTTTTTTAAATTGAGATATAATCAATATGTAACACTATATTAGTTTTAGAAGTACAGCATAATTATTTAATATATGTATCTATTGTGGTGATTTTAATAATTCCCATATATAATGCAGGTCTAGTGAAATTCAAGTTAACAAAAGAAGAAAAAAGTTTCAAAGTGAGAAAATGTTTCTTAAACCTAGCAATATCACAGATATTTGTATAGTTGTGTGCTACATATTTTATAAAGAATTAATTACCTTAATGTTCTCAGTAATCCTATGAGATACTCCCATAATTATCCTCAATTTACAGATGGAGAAACGAGGCCCAAAGAGATTTCTTCCCCAAGGTCAAAACACTTGCAAAACACATACTTTCCATGGACACTGTGTTTTTAAATTTTTTAAAAAGTATTAAGTATACTTTGCTACTCTCAGGAAGCTGCATTGAAAAGTGCAATGGTAATTACACAATTCTGGGTTCTGAATGAAGAGAGAATGCTGTAGATGATGACTAGCCTGAGCCCCTGCTCCTCACCGAGCTTGGGAAAATGGTCATACTCCAGGGCAATCTAGTGCTCCTGCCAGTGCTCCCCTCCAGCCTCTAAGGAGTTTCCGATCCCTCTTACACCAGAAACTGAACAGCTAGCTCATTGGTGATAGAAATGTGCTGGCTGAGTCCTGGTCTGGTAGCTCAGTTGGTTGGAGTGTCATCCCCATAGGTTAAGGATGTGGGTTTAATCTCCATTCTGGGCACACATAAGAAGAAAGCAATGAATGCATAAATATGTGGAACAATAAATTGGTGTTGCACTCTTGCTCTCTCTCTCTCATCAAAAGATTTTTTAAAAATGCACTAGCTGTTAGCTGCAATTCTCCACGTAGCCTTAGGAAGTGGCTTCTATTTACTGCTGCAATTGCTGGTTTTCCTATTGAAAGATATAATCACATATTCTTTTTGTTTTTGTTTTTTAATATACATTATTGATTATGTTATTACAGTTGTCCCATTTTCCCCCCTTCACTCCCCTCCACCCTGCACACTCCCTCACACCCACATTCCCCCCTTTAGTTCATGTCCATGTTTCATACTTATAAGTTCTTTGGCTTCTACATTTCCCATAGTATTCTTACCCTCCTCCTGTCTACTTTCTACCTATCTTCTATGCTACTTATTCTCTGTACCTGTCCCCCCTCTCTCCCACCCCCACTTCCTTGTTGATAAACCTCCATGTGATCTCCATTTCTGTAATTCTGTTCCTGTTCTAGCTGTTTGTTTTTGTTTTTGTTTCAGGTGTGGTTGTTAATAATTTTGAGTTTTCTGTCATTTTACTGTACATGTTTTTATCTTCTTTTTTCAAATGTTAAATTATAAATTGCAGTGGGCACTATGAATTTGAAACTATGATTTACCCTCTATGTGGTAAGTCCAGAAAACACACATATGTAAAAGACAGGGTCATGCAACATGAGGTTAATGAAAGGCTAGGGCAAGCTTGCTGTGCATGGTGGGAAAACACAGCCCAGCAACTGATACCTCAATGATCATGGTCTTTGGCTACATGCCAAACAAACAAAAATACATGAATAAACATCGTGTCCATATAGACACCACTTGTCACTCAGATCTAACACATTTAATATTTCATCACATTTTTTTCTTTTTCCTCAAGAGGAAAAACATTACAGATAGAACTGTAGCCTCTCTCTCCCATCCATCCCTTTCCCCGCTCTTTCTCTGAAGTAACTACCACACTTAAATGGGCACATACCATCCCGAATTCCTTTCCTAGAGATGCTATCACAAAACCTGTGGGGCTCAAACAACAATGTGTTGTCCCTAGCACTGGGGCTACAAGTCCCAGATCAAGGTGTCAGCAGTGTCGGCTCCTTTTGAGAGCTGTGAGGGACAATTTCTCCTCTAGCTTTGGTAGCTTCAGGTGTTCCTTGGCTTGTACACGGTATTCTCCCTGTCTTCACGTTGTCTTCCCTCCATGCATGTCTATCTCTGTGCCCAGATGTCCCATTTCCTAGACACACCAATCACACTGGATTAGGGCCCACCCTAATGTCCTAATCTTAGTTAACCCTATCATCTGCAAAGAACTTATTTCAAAATAAGGTCACATTTACAGGTACTGAGGGTGAGGACATGAACATCTTTTGGGGGACACAATTAACATATCACACTTCTCACGCATGTTTTTGGACTCAGTGTAACCACCTTTTGCTCGTTGATGATTTTGTTGACACTACAACTTCTAGCATTTACAATCAGCACAGCTCCTGATATCAGTTCAGCAAGTTACATGAAAACATGTGAGATGAAACATACATAATTATCTATGAAAATACATACTGGTGATAAATACTAATTCAAAATCTACCCCAGCTGATCCAGTAAGGTTCAGTCCTACACCGTAAAGGCTCAACCACCAAGCTTAATGCACTTCACCATCCCTCTGGGGAAGGATGCAAAGTAGGAAATGTTCTTTCCTGACAGGAAGAGAAAGTGGGGGGTTTATCTCTTTCTGCTGCGACATCCTGGGACAGTGTGGGCATTGCAGGGTGATTACTCCCCTACAGTAGTACCAAACTCCAATGTCCCAAGAGCTTTTCACAACAAAGGTTTGTTTCTAGTTCTCTTTAAGTTGGATACAGGACAGGCTTCCTGCCTCCAGCTTGGAGCTCTGCCCTCCTTAATTCTGTGGCTTCTGGTGAGTTGTCATGGCATGAGAAGACAGACATAGTGGAGGCAACACCTGCTCTTAGCCGTGTCAACCTGGAGGTGGTAATTTGCCCTAAATAGTCACATGATTCAAAAGAGAGAGAATGGAATGGAATATTTAATGAGCACTAATTGTCTCATCTACAAAGGGGAAGAGAGACAGATGTGTTTATTCATGCTTTCCCCTTCTTACAATAGAACCTCAAAAAAGAAGACAATAAAATTTCTAGACAGGTATGGACAAATACAAAAATGTCAGGAGAGGCTGGCCATAGCTTGGAGATGCTTCTGTGAAACTCACTATTGTTTATATATTCAGCACGACGTGGACTATGAGGGCCCCCTTGCCGGAGGAGGGTGGCTGGATAGATAAGCCTACTGCTGCACTCCTGTTGCTCCATGCTGCTCAGGGAAGTCAGAAGAGTCTAAGGTTCTAGGGGGCTCACTTAAGGGATATGGAGATGATGAAAAGGCTAGTGGACCAACAGAAACCTGGAATCAAGACAAAGAGGCCATAACGTATTTGTAACCAGAAGCCAGTGACCCAGACCATCAAGCCTAAAGGTAGCTACTGGCTCATGTCAATGGTCTCTCATCTCCAGAGAACGTCACACTGCCCACATCCCAGGCTTCAGCTCCACAAGGGTTTTTCACGCGTAGAGAGATCTATCAGGAACAAAAAAATAGTGGAGAAGGAGAAAAACATAGGAAAGGCCAAGAATTTTCTCAAAGAGACTGACTCATCTGAAAGGCTACTTAAATTGGATGCCATTATGATACACAGGCAAATTTAATTTTTTCTCTTTTTCCTGGCACAGTGAAGGGATTCTGAGCAAAATAAGACCCTTCATAGAAAATAAAGAAGCTAAAGTTTTTGTGCACATCTAAATAGAATGAAAGTAAATTTGTGAATGTGCAATGTATACTAATTTAATTACTTTCCATGGAAAATCTATAATTAGTCATATATGTTCATAGAAAAATTAACGTCCCTTGAGTTCTCTAACTAGAAAGGAAAATAGCTATATGGTTTCCTGGGTTTCATCAGTGACAGCTGTGGAATTTCATGTTTTAATGTACAAAGCTTCATTAGGGAATAACATGTGTTATTAACTATTTGACCCACGGCAGGACTAGGACTGAAGAGCTGAAAAAGGGGTTATCTGAGCAGGAAAAGATGTTAGGACAGGAAAGGCCTGCCTCGTGCAGGAAAGGGAAAGGGAAGAAACAGACAGCCTGGAAGTAGGGCAACTCCAGGCAGAAGACTGATCTTCTCAGGTTTGAGTCCTGCATCCAAACCAACTGAATAAGAGACAGAGACAATATAAACAGGATACTGCAGGCCGATGCCCCCAGCTCATCAAGTAACAAATAAACAAACTGCTCACATACAAGTAGGCAAAGGCTTGGCTATCAGAGAATAAATCTGGGGGGTTTGATTGGTACCAAATTTAAAAAGATATGATTTAGCTGCTTAAAAACAAACTGAAGAATCCTAGACCATTAACAAAGGCAATGTTTATGGTAATTTATGCTTTATCAGATCCTATGTAGAACACTGATCATAGTAAGAGTCAAGACGGCCATACAGCTTCTTCACCCAGAGGTGGGGCAGCTCTGAGAGTGAGCTCCGTGCAGGTTCTGAGGCACAGAGCAGGACTGACGCCCCAGTTGCCCACAGCAGTTACGTGCTCATGCACGCAGCCTCTATCAGCTTCCTCCTGTCCTCGAACATCTCCACTCCTTACTTGTGCTTGCTAGGATGACTTCGCATATATCTGCCTGAATTTCAATCCTCATCCAAGGATGCTCCTCTGAAAAAAAACCCAGTCTAAGACACTACCATGTGGAGTTGCAGATATCACATTGAAAGAAGGATTCTGGCAGGAGAAGTTGCACTCACTGTGGAGAGACCCAGATAGTAAAGGGTCTGGAATTGAGGTCTTAAGAACAATGAAAGAGATGAGGGGCACTTAACCTTAGGAAGAGGAGATTTAAGGACTATAAAGATCCTCAAGTGTCTGAATTCCTGGTAGGTGGAACCAAGGATGACTGGGTATGTGTTGACCCAGAAAATAAGCATTGACAGTGGGGACTAGGAGATACCAATGGCCAGGAAAACTGGGTGCTTCAGTCCTAGGAAATCATTATGGCTTGGAGACAGCAAATAATGGCTGATGAAGCCAATGCATCAATAGATTTAGAGTGTTAAGTGTGGAGATTAGTGTTGAGATAAAGGTTTTTTAACATGTTTGATGCTTTTAGGATCAGTGTATTAATGGGGCAGCAGTCTCAAGTCTGATTTTCTTTGCTCATCACTGAGGATTCTCTCCTTTGGCCTCCTGGGTGGCTACTTTCAATGAAGCCACCATGTTCCCACACTTCCAAGGGGACTTACTGGCTGCTTGGCAGCCTCCCATTCGTGGGGATGAGTGACGTAATCACCTCCCTTCAAGAAGCATAGAAATGAAAAGGTTGAGCATAAAGAGAATAAAAGGCAAAGGTATCCAGACACAGTAAGAATCAGCATTGTTGAGAACTACTATGAGCATTGGCATATGAAGCTCTTATTAGTCACTGTCATTTAATATTTACAGTGCATGAATTATTAGCTATAAAAATTTAGAGAACAATATCAAATGTGGCAAATGGAGTATAGCAATCAAGAAACTTTTACTTAAAAATTAAATAATATTAAAGTTTTCTTTCTACCTAAAAAGGCAAATTAAAATGTGCTATGGAAATTAAAATACCATCCCTGGATAAATCATGGCATTCATTGCTAAAAGAACATCCAATAACAGAAATGGAAGAAGGAGGTGAAAAATTTCTCTCCATATTTCTCTTCTTTTATTACAGAAAAAAATTGTTTGATACAGCCCCCTAACACATGTTTACATGTTCTCTAATATTCAATTGTCTAGATTGGGATTAATTCTAGCTAAAAGAGAGTCTACAAAATTAAATTACTGAAAGGAAGTGAGAGTTCTGGAGAAGATTGGGAATGACTGGTGAGTTTGAAACCAACCAAGTCTGGCACTGAACCTGTTCCTGAAGATGATTAAATAATGTGGTAAGAATTCTAAGTCTCAGCTATTAATAATATTATTTGAAAATTGGATGGGACTTCCAGTTTAAGTTAAAATAGGAATAGAAGTTCACAACCATGAAAACTAGACTTATTTAAAATAAAGAAAAAATCTTACACATACATGTAAAACTTAACTGAAAATTAAATTATTTTGAGAATCTTGGAATAATTCCCTTAGTTAAAAAATCACATGGGAAAAATATAAAATCTCAGTCTACCACTGCTATAACTAGTTCCCAGCTGAGAAGGAATACGTTCATCAGCAAAAATGTGATTTATTCTTTTCCCCCCGTCTACTGCCTAGCTCAGTGATGGAAGGTGTGAACCAACCAGAAAACTGAAAACCTGCCCCGTTCCATGGGAGAGATGTTACCTAAGGTATTTTGGGTTCTAACCACCCTATCATGCAACCCAATAGCATATTTCTACCTTTACTTTGGAATGATGATACCCAGTAATGGAACAGGGTTGAGGAAGGAGTGAACAGCAACAATTATCTCTGTCTTTGGGTGCTACAGACAGACTAAAAAGGAGAAGAAACACAAAAAAGTAACAGAGCATTTTTAAAATCTCAGTGTTTTATTCATTTTCTTCTAACAGCAGAAGAACTATAGATATTTGCTGCCCTTCATCTTAGGATCTGAGAGAATTCTAAAAATTAGGTGGAGAGTAAAAAGATTCAAGAAAATTTCATTCATCCTATATAAGGGAAATGCCAGTCCCAGATAAACATCTCTTTATTCAAGAATGAGTCATCCAGACATAGGGCTTATAGGAAGATTCAGCACTATAGGAGAAAATGTTCAGACTAGTCAACAGTACAAGGAATGGTGAACTGGAAAAATGATTTATTGCAGGAAATGAGTACATTTAAGAAGTCACCTGATTTGTAAAACTCAAACATGCAAAACTGGCCCCCCCAAAATAAGATAATAACAAACTTTGGAGAAAAATACAATTTGGAGGAAAAGTGGATAACATTATAAAAAAGAATAAGAAAAATTAAATTAAGTTAGCAAAATCCAAATGTGTACTAGAAGCAATAAAATCTAGAATGATCACTGGTACCAAAGAAATTAGTGATTTGGAGGAAAACCTCAGGAACTTTCTCAAAATAGAATAAAAAATGAGACAAAATAAGGAAATCAGGGACAAAAAAAAAACAAAGAGTATTCAGTTTATAAAATAGTTTTCATTTCTGAACAAGGTATTAGAACAAATAAAATGCAACTTACCTGTTCCAGCCAAGGATAGGTCAAGGTCCTTAGATTGAAACTTTCATCAAGTACCAGAAAAAATTAATTAAAAAACAAAAGAGGACATTTTATGAAATTATTGAATTTTAAAGGTAAAGAGCTATAAATTTCCATAAGTAAAACTGAAAGATGTTATTTATAAAATATTTTTTTTAATGTATAACCTAAAATTTCTTCTCTATAATGGAAAAACTAGAAGAAAATGAGGGTAACATTCTCAGATATACACAGTGGAAAGCCTGTGACTCATGTATTAATCATCTGGACATGGATGATTAGAAGTTAATACAAGATATTGAGGATACAGAAAATATATCATTCATAAACCATTGCTTTAAAAACCCACCAAGACATAAATCAATAATCTAATGATGCATCAAAATATGGACTTTAAGAATGAGAACATTATGGTATAGCATTGGTGGGGAAATGTTAAAACCAGTAAAATATAAAAATATAACTTACAACTCCCAATATAAAACAATTTGACAATAAAAGTACATTAGTCACCACTTCTATTCAATATAGTATTGGAAGTTTTAGCTATAGCGATCAGACAAGAAAAGGTATCCAAATCAGAAAAGAGGAAACAAAACTGTCACTGTTTGCAGATGACATGATAGTGTACATAGAAAATCCTATAGACTTGGCCAAAACACTGCTTGACCTAATAAATGAATTTGACAAAACAGTGGGATACAAAGTCAATATCAAGAAATCAAAGGAATTTTTGTATACCAACAATGAAACAGCAGAAGCAGAAATCAAGAAAAAAAAAATCTCATTTGATATAGCAAAAAGAAAAATAAAACACCTAGGAATAAACCTAACCAAGGACATAAAAGACCTGTATTCAGACAACTACAAAACACTGAAGACAGAAATCAAGGAAGACACAAACAAATGAAAACATATACCGTGTTCATGGATCAGAAGAATTAACATCACCAAATTGTCCATACTACCCAAAGCAATTTATACATTCAGTGCAATCCCTATTAAAGTACCAATGGCTTATTTCACAGACATAGAACAAACACTTCAAAAATTTATATGGAACCATAAAAGACCCTGAATAGCTGCTGCAATTTTGAGAAAGAAGAGCAGAGTAGGAGGGATCACAATACCTGATACCAAACTGTTGTACAAGGCCACAGTAATCAAAACAGCCTGCTACTGGCATAAAAACAGGCACATGGAACAGTGGAACAGAACAGAGAACTCAGAAATAAACCCAAGTCTCTATGGTCAATTAATATTCAACAAAGTGTGCAGCAACATAAAATGGAGTAAAAATAGCCTCTTCAACAAATGGTGTTGGGAGAGCTGGACAGCTACATGCAAAAAAATGAAACTCGAGCACCAACTTACATCATACACAAAAATAAATTCAAGGTGGATAAAAGATTTAGATATAAGCTGTGACACCATTAAAGTCCTAGAGGAGAACACAGGCAGGGAAATCTCAGATATTTCACACAGCAACATTTTCACTGATATGTGTCCTAGAACAAGGGACATAAAGGAAAGAATAAACAAATGGGATCTCATCAAAATAGAAAGCTTCTGCACAGCTAAAGAAAACAGTATTGAAATAAAAAGAGAACCAACTGTATGGGAAAACATATTTGCCAACGATACCTCAGGCAAAGGTTTAATCTCCAAAATATATAAAGAACTTACATGACTCCACTCTAAGAAGACAAGAAACCCAATTTAAAAATGGGCAAAGGAGTTGAACAGATACTTCTCCAAGGAGGACATACAGAGGATCCAGAAACACATGTAAAGATGCTCAGTATCACTAGCTATCAGAGAGATGCAAATTAAAACCACAGTGAGATACCACTTCACACCAGTCAGAATGGCCATCATAAGCAAAACAACAGACAACAAGTGTTGGAGAGGTTGTGGAGAAAAGGGGACACTAGTGCACTGTTGGTGGGATTGCAGACTGGTACAACTACTATGGGAATCAGTATGGAATTTTCTCAGAAAACTAAAAATGGATCTGCCTTTTGACCCAGCAATTCTGCTGCTAGGATTATATCCTAAGAATCCTGAAATGCCAATCCAAAAGAACCTATGCACCCCAATGTTTATAGCAGCATAATTTACAATAGCCAAGTGCTGGAAGCAACCTAGATGCCCCTCAGTAAATGAATGGATCAAAAACCTATGGTACATTTACACAATGGAATTCTATGCAGCAGAAAGAAAGAAGGAGCTCCTACCCTTTGCAACTTCATGGATGGAACTGGAAAGCGTTATGCTAAATGAAATAAGCCAGGCAGTGAAAGACAAATACTGTGTGATCTCACCTTCAACAGGAACCTAAACAACAAAACAAAGAAACAAGCAAAATATAACCAGACACTGAAATAGAGGACAGGCTGACAATGACCAGACGGGAGAGGGGAGGGAATTTCAGGGGAAAAGGGGAAAGATTTACAGGAACAAATATAAAGGACACATGGACAAAAACTAGGCAGGGTGGAAATGGGAGGAAGGTGGGGAGGGCTAGGTGCATGGGCTGGGGTGGGAGGAAAAGACAGAAAACTGTACTTAAACAATTAAAACAAAATAAAAAATAAAAGTACATTAGGATACACAATGATTTAGAGATAATTTTTATGTTGAAAGTCACACAATGTGACCACAAAAGTGAGGAAAAAAATGCAGGCAAGATAAGGTGAAGTGAAAACATTCAGAAAAGTCCATTTTACATAGAAGAAACAATATATGTTGCCATTCTTGATACAGATCATTAGCAGAATATAAAGTTAAGGAGGTTTTTTAACCTAAAATATCCTCTAGTTAGAAATAGAAACAGGATGTTTCATCAACATTTTAGCAAAAATACTAAAAAATTCAAAGGAGAGGAGAGAATAAAAGTTTTGGTGTAGGTAGAAGTTGAAGTCACCTCCTCCCATGATCACATCAAGGTTACAACTAAACTGAAGAACAGTCAATCCCGAGAACCAGTGGAAAGCTAGCTGAGCAGAAGTCTTTTAACTGAGGATTACAGAAAAAGCTGAGTCAAGGTCTGGTAGGAGGAGCAGAGGCGAGAAACAGGCAGACACACATCCACGTGCAGCAGTTGAGAATCTGGAAGGATATGTGAGCTGCAAAGGTCCCCCTGAGAAGTGAGGTTTTCACCCCCCCAAAGAGCTCCCCAGCCTGGAGTACTGAGTATAAGTTCCAGGTTCCAGGAAGAAAGCACCGGGTAATACTTGGCTGTGATATCAGCTGGGATTTTTCCATCTGCCCAGGTAAGACAGAAGACTAGAAACGAGACATCCACTTAAAGGGACAATGCACAAAATCTAGCTCACAGGCACTCACTCTGGGCTCTGGCACAGGGATGACAGCTCAAAGGGTGCCAAAGTCATACAGGGAGAGTTTAAGTTGTGTGGTTTTGTGGAGAGAGCTGGAGGGACAGCCGCCAATGTCCTTGGGTTGAGTCCCTCTCCCACATTGCCCACAAGCCCCTGCTATTCTGGATTGACCACACCCCCCAGAAGACATTGGCCTGGGGAGCTACACCAGCCCCACCCTGACAACTCCCACAGGCACCTCCCCACCCAGCTTCCACATGGGTCTGGTGGGCTTGACCATGGACTCTGCTGGCAGCAGCCAACCTGGACCCACATTATAGCCTTTCTTAAAACTCTTTTGAGGAAAAAATAAAACTCTTTTGAGGAATTCTGGGAGAACTGGTGTGGGGGAGGGGTGCTGGAGACACTCAGGGAGAGTCTGAGTTGTGTGACTTTGGATGAGGACCATTTTCACCACACACCCAACTGGCACCACCATTTCTGTGTTGAGCCTGCTATCCTGCATGGCTGAGGCCTCTGCCAGTGGCCAGTCTGGGCCTGCATTGCAGTCTTTCTTGGAAAACTTTCAAATTACAGAAGAGCTTGGGGGATGTCAGAAACACAGTGGGAGAAAATAAGCTGGGTGGCTTCTAGGTGAGAGCCATATTTCTATATGCTTGACAGGTACCACAATTTCTGTGCAGATTCCTCTCACCACACGGACAAATTTTAATCTCTGCTAGCCTGATGAGCTATACTGGCTATACCCTGATGACTTCCTAAAACCATGCTTCACTGCTAAGACCCACAGGACCCAGGCAGGCAGCTGTTGGACTTGGTCTACTTGGAGATTTTTGCTGAATGGCCTCAGACTCAGCACTGGCAGCAAGTGTGAATCTGTATTAACCTGGAAAAAAGCACTCTTCCTTACCTGGTTACTCCCTGGGAAACTCCCTCACCAACTCATGTACTTCCTGAGGCTCTTTCAGTGGCCGAGTCTAATAGGCAGCCAGCAGGTGGTGGTGGATCTCAGGAAGCTTTGGGCCTTTTGACCTGGCCCAGCCCCAGTACTGCTGGCCCAGCCCCAGTATTGCTGGCGGCAGGTCTTGGTAAGCAGTTTGGCCCCTCCCATGCACACCGAGGCCCAGCATAGGCAGATACCAACTGTGCATTACTCTGTGGCTCTTAACAGGTAGCTGAAGGCTGGTCACAAGCAGTGTCTGACATTGACCAGAGACCATCCCAAGAACCAACAAACACAGTGGCAGGCTTCAGGCCATATGAAACCATGAATTGACTAGTTATACAAGTGGCACACTCAAAAAGAGGTTTGGTCAGGCACTGTAGCCTGTTGGGGTGAATTCTTCTTCATGGGATCAGCTCCCACATATCAGCTCCTACACTGTGGTCATGGCCAATCCTCAGCCAGATCCACAGCCAGACAGCCTGAGGGTCAACCCCACCCATGAATGTTCTAACAACAACCAAGAGTAAACTACAACAGGAGGGTTCACGTAACTCAAGAAACACTCTTAGAACACAAAGATCATGCAATCAGGGAGATTGTAGTTACCAGGCCTCACAAAACTTCTGCATTAGGCTACCCTACTAAGACTGGGAGATATCCCAGATCTACCTAATACACAGAAGCAAACACAGAGAGGCAGCAAAATATAGAGACAAAGAAACATACCCCAAATGAAAAAGAAAAACAGGAGAAGTCTCCAGAAAAACAACTAAATAAAATGGAGACAAGCAATCTACCAGATATTATAAGAAAAAGAAGATCAAAACCATAAATAGTAAAATGACAACAAAATCATAATTATCAACAACTGAACCAAAAAAAAACCAAAGCAAAAATGAACTAAGCAAACAACTAGATCAGGAATAGAACAACAGAAATGGAGATCCCATAGAAAGTTATCAAGGAGGAAGGGGAAGAGGAAGAATGAGGGGAAAAGTACAGGGAATAAGAAGCATAACTGGTAGGTACAAAATAGACAAGGGGAGGTCAGGAATAGTGTAAGAAATGGAGAAGCCACAGAACTTATATGTATGACCCATGGACATAAACTAAGGTGGGGGATTGGTGGAAAGAATGGGGGTACTGGATGGAGGGGGGAAAAGGGGAAAAATGAGACAACTGTAATAGCATAATTAATAAAAATACTTAATTTTTAAAAAGACATAGTGTAGCTGAATGGATTAGAAAAGAAGACCCATATATATGCTGTTTTCAAGATATCCACCTCAGATCAAAAGACACATGCAGACTGAAAGTAAAAAGATAAAAGAAGGTAGTTCATGCAAATGAAGACAAAACATAACAGAAAAAGCTGGGGAAGCAATACATATATTGGACAAAACAGACTTTTAAACAAAGTCTATAATAAGAAATAAGAAAGGATATTACATGATGATAAAGCATTCAATTCAATAAGATGATATAACCCTTAAAAACACTTATACACCCAATATCAGACCACCTAAATATATATAAAAATAATGGACATAAAGGGAAAGATTGGCAGTAATACAATCATAGCAGAGAACTTTAACAGCCCACTGACATCACTAGATTTTTCAAACAGTAAATTAACAAGGAAATGAGAGCCTTCAATGATACATTAGACCATATGGATTTAATTGATATTTACAGCATTTCATCCCAAAGCAGCATAATATACATTCTTTTCAAGTACCCATGAAATATTCAATGGGAAAAAACTGTTTTCCTTAAGATCAGGAACAAGACAGGGATGCCCACTTTCACTACTCTTATTCTACATAGTACTGGAAGTCCTAGCCACAGCAATTAGGCAAGAAAAAATAAATAAAGAGATCCAAATTGGAAAAGAAGAAGTAAAATTGTCATTATTTGCAGATTACATGATATTATATATAAAGAGCCTTACAGATTCCACCAAAAAACTACTGAAACTGATAAATAAATTTGGTAAAGTAGTAAGATACAAAATTAATAATCAGAAATGGGTTGCACTTTTATACACCAATAATTAACTATCAGAAAGAAAAACTAAGAAAATAGTTCCATTTACAAATGCAACAAAAAATAAAAATAAAAAAATCCCGAGGAATAAATTTAACCAAGGATGTAAAATATCTGTACTCAGAAAATTATAAGACATTGTAGAAAGAAACTGAAGAAACTACAAACAAGTGGAAGCACATCCTATGCTCATGGAGAGGAAGAATTAACATTTTAAAATGTCTATAGTATCCAAAGCAATCTATAGATTTAACAATGACAGTTTTCACAGAACTAGAACTAATAATCCAAAGATTTATATGAAATTACAAAAGAGGTCTAATAGCCAAAGCAATCTTGAAAAAGAAGGACAAAGTTGGAGATATCATGCTAACCAATATCAAACTATACTACAGGGGTATAGTAATCAAAACAGTATGGTATTGACATAAAAACAGATACATAGATTAATGAAACAAAATAGAGAACCCAGAAATAAACTCATGCCTAAATAGTCAATTAATATATGACAAAGGAGGCAAGAACATACTATGGGTTACAGATAGTATAGTCAATAAATGTTGTTTAAAATTTGAACGAATAAATGTAAAAAATAAAACTAGACCACCTTCTTATACCATATGCAAGAGTAAACTCAAAATGGATTAATGACTTAAGTGTAAGACTCAAAATCATAAATATCCTAGAAGAAAACACAGGCAAAATACTCTGTGACATTTCTCTTATCAATCTTTCTTTCTGATAGATCTCTATATAGGGAAACAAAAAATAAACTAACAAATCGGACTACATAAAACTTACAAGGAAACCATCAACAAAACAGAAAACCTACTGAATGGAAGAAGATATTTTCCAATGGTGCATTCAATAAGAGATTAATATCCAAAATTTATAAAGATCTCATACAACTCAACACCAAAACCACCCCCAAATAATCCAATTTAAAAAATGACAGACAACCTGACTAGACAGATGGCCAACAGATATATGAAAAGACCTTCAACATAACTAATCATCACAGGAATACAATTAAAACCTCAATGAGCTATCACCTCACACCTGTCAGAATGTTTATTATCAACAAATCAACAAACAAGCATTGGCAAGGATGTGGAGAAAAAGAAACTCTCATGCACTGTTGATGGGAATGCAGATTGGTGAAGCCACAGTGGAAAATGATGTGGAGGGTTCCTTAAAAAATTAAAAATGGAACTGCCTTTTGACCCAGCAAATCAACTTCTGGGTATATATCTGAAGAAACCCAAAACACTAATTCAAAGAATATGCACCCTTATGTTCATTGCACCATTATTTATAATAGCCAAAATATGGGAGTAACTCAAGTGCCCACCAGTAGGTGAGTGGAAAAAATGTGAAGCATATCTACAATGGAATATTACTCAGCCATAAAAAGGCTGAGACAGCATGGGTAGAATTGGAGGGTATTAAGCTAAGTGAAATAAGTCAGACAGGGAAACACAAATACCATACAAATTCACTTATATGTGGAATACAAAGAACAAAATAAGAGAAGAAATGAAATAGAAACAGACTCATACATGCAGAGAAAAGACTAGTGGTTAACAGAGATCAGGGGTTTGGGGGGACTGGGTGAAAAAGATGAAGGGATCAAGATGTACCAATTGGTAGTTGCAAAATAGTCATGATGATATAAAAGTATAGCCTTGGGACTATAATCAATCATATTGTAATAACTATGTATGGGTCTAGGTGGGTACTTGAAATATTGGGGGGGATCCCTTTGTAAAGTATATGATTGTCTAACCACTATGCTGTATACCTGAAACTAATACAAAATAATGCTGAATGTCAACTGTAATTGAAAAATAAAATTAAAGAATGAGGTTAAAAACAGACCACTCTAAATAAGTGAAATATTAACAAAAAGATACCAAAAATGACACAGGAGAGAAAAAGAAGAAAAAAATGAAATTGAACATGTGTTGGTACAATAAATAGACATGGGTTAGCTTTTTATTTGTCAAAAGAAATACATACCAATTTAATGCACAGGATTCAGAAGTAAATGAAGTAACAGAAAAAGCAAAACATAAAGAATGAGTACAGATATACTTGGTAAATGCAAACAAATAATCCAGGTGGCTCAAGGCTAATTTCACATAAGTAGGACTGATAGCAAAAGCTTACGTGGGACAATTCTTTCACTATGAAAATATAAAACTCATGCTTCTTTTCTGGAAGGTGCAACAGCTCTTTTCTCTCCCTCTATTCCTCCTGGATTATTGCCATCAGCTTAGAAACATTCTTTAATGTCTCTAATCACAATAACAACAATAAAAATAAAACCTTTCTAGGTACATCTCTAAGATATCAACTACTTCTCTCCATTGCCAAACTTCTCCAAAAATAAGAAGATAATTTTGTTTGCTCTTTAAATCAGGTTTGCCTTTTCCCCCAATCTGATTTCCACCTCCAACATGTCACCAAAATTGCTATTGCCTACGTTACCAAATTTATGCCAAGTTCAATAGGATCACTTTCATACTCATTTTAGCAAAGGTCTTAACAACACTCTACCCAACACTCCCTCGTGAAGCCTTTCCTTCCTTAGCCTGGTGACACCGTGCTCTGCTGGTTCTTCTTATTTCTTGGTCCTATTTTTTTATTCTTCTCATAGGCTCCTTGTTTTAATATCTAAAGGCTGGAGTTATTTATTAATCACTTGGCCCTAGATTGGCTTCTCTTTTCACTAGACTTTCTATTGGATCTTAACACTTTGCTCTGCTCAGCTTTGACCATAGACCAGTGTTTCCTAACCCATAAGTTCCTTCCAAACTTGTCTAGCATCATCAATCTCGACACCTTGATAGTGTGTCACAGCCACCTCAGTTTACTCCTGTCTAGAACAGAACTCTTATTCCCATCTTACTGTCAGTTTGATTCCATCCATTGTCTACTTTTCTCAATAAGTGGCACCACAATATCCTTATTCCTCAGAGTAAAGAACTTGAAGTCATTATACATCTTTTTCCTACATTTTCACATTTAATCAGGCACCAATTCTTCTTGGTTATACCATCTGAAGAGTTCATGAATTTATCAACTTATTTCCCTTTCTACTAACATTCACCTTATATCATATTATCATCATCACTCTGCAGATTGGTCTTCCTTCTATCATTCCTTTTTTGACTTTTTATTTATTTATTTTTAGAGAGAGGAGAGGAAAGAAACAAATAGAGGAAGAGAAACATCAGTGTGTGGTTGTCTCTCACACACCCCCAACTGGGGACCTGACCCACAACCCAGGTGTGTGCCCTGACTGGGAATCGAACTAGCGACCCTTTGGTTTGTAGGGCGGCACTAAATCCACTGAGCCATACCAGTCAGGGCTTCCTTCTATCACTCTTGACTACCTCCAATGTCATCTCCACTCAGCAGCCAAACAAATAAAAATAAAAATGAAAAGAAACCTGGCAATAGAGGTGCTATCTTTCCAACAGCAATCATATTGCAAGATACAGATGTATCAAATCAACATGTTGTGCACCTTAAATTTACAGTATATTTATAAGTCTAATATATTTTAATAAAACCTTTTTTTTAGAAAAGAAATCTGATTATGGAATTTAAAGATTTTCAATGGTGTTCTTAACTAGGGCACCCTATACTTTTTAGTTCATTGTGGTTATCACTACTTACATTGATAAAGTTACTGCTTGTTTCCTTGGTTCATGCCTGTCTCACTAACTGATCCGCGAGTCCCATGAGGTCAGGGACTCTGTCCACCTGGTTCATCATTATGCACCAGCTCAGGGCAGGCCATAAGCCAGGCACTCATAAACAGTTTGGTGCACTGAGGCACTGTCACGGTCATGATTACGTCATTGTGGGACTGAAACAATGCACTGTATATGGAACAGAATGTAAAACCAAAAAATAGATCCAGATACATGAAATTCTTTGTTATTTGATGAAGATAATTTATAATGGACAAAATATTCAATATCCCTTTCTAGGCAAACCAAATAATTGGGGGTCAGGGCAGGAGGTCAATCTCTAAATCATACGATACATAAAAAATAAATGTTAAAGTAAATCACAAAATAACTAGAAGAAAACAAAGGCAGAATGTTTATAATTATATAATTATGCTGGGCCTTTCTGAGTGTAATTCCAAAGGAAGGAATCACAAAATAAATTGTAAATGTGTAAAAATCTTTGAATTTTATTTATATCCTCGCTACATTATATTATGTTCCATAAGTTTATCTTAAAGAAATTGTGAGAAATTTATACTAAAATGTATCTACAAATATGTATAATGTGGTGGATTTAATAACAGCATGATAAGTTTAATAACAGAAATGATCTAAATATACAAAATTGGAGACATGTTTGAACAATTATGAGACATACACCCAATGCAGTACTACAAACCATTCAAGATTGCATCTTAAGGAATATGAAACAAAAAGGAAACATTCGCAAGAATGTTAGTGAAGAAGTGTGTCAAACATAATTAAATATAATTCTATGTTTAAATTAAGAATAATTCTGTTTTAAATAACAAAGAAAATACACTATTTCCTAAATTATATACACTGAGTGCCTGTTAATTGCATAATTAGAAAACAGCAAATGTTCTTTTTAAAATCTAGATAGATCTCTAGCTAGAGGAATAGATAAATATTAAAGCATAAAAGCAAGTTCCAAGAAATCTTGTCAGCTTTTTCCAACACATATTAAAAAGTATTTATTCAGCTATGAAAAATTAAGAGATGTAAGAGAATATTTACAAATATGCTCTTGCCTCATTGAGAATTCCATGTTCGAGGAGATATAAGCCTAATAGAAAAGTAACTGGAAACTCAGGAAGCTACATCCAAGCAGAGACGATCTTTACCTACATCCAAAGACTCCTATGGTTGGCAAAGGAAGTATAAAAAATGGAGAATGTGCTTTCTGATTCACTCATCAAAATACTTTTAAACATCTATGATGTTGACAGTGCAGAGAACACAAGGAAAGTGGAAACAGAGCGTTTCTAACTTAGGACGTGAAAGGGTTGCTGGGAAGTCAGGGTGAAGTCAGGCATCTGTTGATGACTTTATGTGAGCCACCTCTTCCATCTAACAGAGCGGATTTTTTTTCTTTTCCATTTTCTGCAACATCTCAATGTACTTATTTTCTAGAAGGAACCCAAGACTCAGACAGCCACAAATGTTTGCTGGGCTTGCTGGTTAAGAATGGTTGGTGGTTTGCAAAATATAAATAGAAGAAACTATAGCCAGTTTCAGCCAGTCTGACGCCACTAAGAAAAAAAAACAAACTGATGAATAAATAATGAGAGTATCCTGCAACTTTCATTAGTTCAGATCTGGAGCCCTCAACTAGTGGCACCCACACGTCTGCCTGCAGCACCAGCATTTATGTCCAAAGTCAGATGCAGGCAATTCTTGCTGCCTCTATTTGAGGCTTTTAGGGAATTCAGCGTTTCAAAATGTTACTTTGCTGAGAAGGAACTTCCAAAAGATGTTATCCTTTCTAAGTGGAAATTGCTGCCATGTACTTGATGTTGATAAATTAACAGTCTTCTTTTTGAATTTCATCCTCTCTTGCACACTCTCCCTTGGAGAGTTGGTCCACTCTCATAATTGCAACCTCAGGTAAGTGGGGACGGCACCCAGGGATTTGTGAATTAGCTCCGTGGGTGGAGCCACATTTACTGGCAAGACAGATCTGCTTTATTTGATGTCAAAGAGGCTATATTATAGGACTGATAATATACATCATTATTTTGCTTAGTAGGACATTTTCACATCTATTAGCCAACTGTAACCTCACAGAAATCCATAAGTTTAGGAGGACAAGTAATATTCTTATTGCCATTTTGCACAACATTCTAGAATTTAAAAACTCTCTCAAGGTCACACAACCTAGTAAATGCTAGAGATAGTAACAGAATTCCCAGGGTCTGTCCTTAAATTAGGTGGCTGCTCCACTCTCTCATGCTGTCCAAATTTAACTCATTCATTCATTTGGCAACCTTTATTGAGCACCACCCTGAAGTCAGTTTTTTTCTAGGGACAGGAGATCCAGCAGTGAATAACATAATAAGGTCCTTGCCCTTGAGAATCTCCCATTCCAGTGGGGGATAGCTGAGCACAGAAAACAAGCAAAAATAAATAAATAAAAGGATAGGCGATGTTTTATGGGATATATATGTGTGAAGAATAAGACCAGTGTGGGAACAAAAAGATCAGTTTGGAGAACATCTGAGTGTCCAAGAAAAGTGTGAGATGCTTGGACCAGGGCAGAAGCTGTGGGGATGAGGAGGAGCTGGTTGATTTGGACTGCACTTTGGAAATAGCACTGACTACACTCATTGATGGGTTAGATAATAACAGAAGGAGGAGGGGAAGAAAGAATCAAGGGTAACTCACAGGTATATTGCCTTGATAATGATGGTCTGTTTATTATATATTCATCCATCTTTTTATTCAACAAATGGTTATTGAGTGCCTGCTGTGCATCTCTGCTGAGTGCTGTGCAGTAGCACTCCCCCGCCCCAATGACATGACCCATGCCTCTCTTATAGAGCTTGTAGCTTAGTGGGAAACACAGCACAGCTGAACAATTGTAACCAGTGTGGTGAGCTCTGTGATTCTCAGGAGGCGAAAAACAGCTCAACTGACTTTGGAGAGGAAGGAAGCAACCTCTCTGCTGAGCCCCTAAGGATAAGTGAGAGGTAACTAGACAGAGAGAAAAACATTCTATCCAGAGAAAACCACCTGAGCAGAACCAGGAAGGAGGAGCATTCCAAGAACAGAAAATCAGTCAGTATTGCTAGAGCTGGTATGCAGGAGGGAGAGACAGCAGATGGAACTGGATAGATAAGAACCAAGAGACGAAAAAGGAGTTTGGCTTTGGGGGTAACTAGGAGCAAAGGGGAAGTAATAAATGGTTGTAACGAGGATGGAGAAGTGTTCTGTGTCCCGAAATCGTCTGCTAGCTCTGAAGAGGCCACTTGCAGAGTATTGTTTACAGCATGATCTCAGGGTTGTGAAAACCAGGAAAAAATGTCCACATGTATTTGTGAAGATGTTTAAATTGGTGTTTTAAGAAGATGTAAAAAGATACACAACATGCTGATAACATCAGTGACCTGAGGTGTGGAAAGGGAGGGAGGGGCTTATCGTTTTCTTTTTGTATCTTATTATGTTCAAAAGCACCTAGTTCTTATGTAAGTATTTTCAATTTTATAAAGGAATCCTTTAAAACCACAAATCTGGCCACCATGTGGAGAAGGACTGGGAAGCAGGCCAGCCAGGTGGGGAACTGTGGCAGTAGTATAGGCCAGAGAGGACAGCGGGCTCAATGGGGAAAAGACATAAGGGAGGGAAGTCAGGGTATGTTCAGGAGGTGGTGCCAAGAACTGGGACTTGGGAGAGTCATCATCTGTTGGGGGTACTCAGTGCAGCCTTCCACTAAAACAGAAACAAGCTGGTGGGAGAAGAGTTAGCAAGTTTAATGTTAAATAGTGCATTTGAGGTGCCTAGGTGGTTGTTGTGTAAATTTGGGAGACACTTCTCACTGAAATCTATGTGACGTGGAGTGCTGAGCAGGAAGCCAGAGGTTTGGTGTCAAGGCTTGGTGAATCCCATCTGTTCCAGGATCTGGGTGGGTGCATCTGCAGGAGAGGCTGACAGGGTGACAGGGAGTGGTCCACTAGAGAGGCAGGCATTCACTCCAGTACTGACTGCTGGGACCCCTAAAATACTCCCATCACAATAAAAGTAGATTATTTAATAAAGCATTTGCCTGGATGCCAATGCACTTGAGCTCTATGGGGTGATTGAAGAGTGTGGAAAGATTAAAGGGGGTGAGTGTGGACATAGTACTGGAGCCAGCCTCACCCTCCCTCCCGCCAGTCCCAGCAGTGACAGATAAGACAAACTGAAAACTGAGACAGCACTGGAAAATCCAAAGCAATGCCAGTGGTGGACCAGGAATTATGCAAAATCCTAAGGAAAAGGGAAGCAGATGAGAAGTGAGTGAAGAAGACAATAGTGAAAACCTGTGGGGAAGCTGTTCCCCTGGGGAGTGTGGGGGAGGGAGGTGCACCAAGAGGGACCTGTGACAGCCCAGGGGGGTGCTCTGTCCCCCTCTGCAAGAGGCAGAGTCTGATCAGTGGCAGAAGGAGGGATGGAGAGGGGCTCACAGCGCCTAGGTGGTGGCTTTCACGGGAGCCAGAAGGCTAACCAGCTCTGGGAACTCTCTGCAGCAGCCGCCTACCTCCCCTCCCCCACCCCCAGCCTTCCCAGTCCCTGCTGACCCCTCACCCTTCACATCCTACCTGAGGGGGAATTTTATTTTATTATTTTATTATTTTATTTCTCTTTTTATTGTTGTTCAAGTGCAGTTGTCTCCATTTCCCCACCACCACTGCCCTCTACCACAGCCATCCCCACTTCCCACCCTTGATCCCACTCCCTTTGGTTTTGTCCATGTGTCCTTTATAGCTGTCCTTGGAAACCCTTCCTCCCCTTCTCCCCTCTCACCTCCCCTCTGGTTATTGTCAGTTTGTTCTTAGTTTCAGTGTCTCTGGTTATATTTTGCTTGCTTGTTTGTTGTGTTGATTAGGTTCCACTTAAAGGTGAGATCATATGGTATTTGTCCCTCACTGCCTGGCTTATTTCACTTAACATAATGCTCTCCAGTTCCATCCATGCTGTCGCAAAGGGTAGGAGCTCCTTCTTTTTTTTTGCTGCGTAGTATTCCATTGTGTAAATGTACCAGTTTTTTTTTTTTAATCCATTCAAGTACAAAGGAACAGTAAACTAGAATCTGCAAACTACTTAGAAATGGCTACTTGAGAGCTCTCCAGGTCAAAATGTCAGGTGTGGCCAAAGTTGTAGAGAAATATAGAGTCCTAAATGCATTTATTAGGAGGGGGGAAAAACTAAAGATGAGAAAATCTCTCTTTCCTAAAAGGAGGGGCCAGAGTCAGACTGTGAAGAGGGACAGGTACTGTCCCCAGTGCCCTCCTATGGACCTCTCACATGGACAGGATGCCTCTCCCTCCTGTTCTATCTACCAGCACCTCCTCCTCCTTCCTCTTCCTCCTCCTCTGAGGTAGTTTTAATCTCCCAGGGTGGTCAACCCTAGGTAGGTGCTAGGAGAGAGGTCCTTTTTAAAAAAATTGCGTTAAATACACTCCACATAAAATTAACCATCATAACCAGGTCAAAGCATAGAGTTTAGCAGCATTAAGGACAGTCACACTGTTGGGCAACCACCACCACCTTCCATCTTCAGAGCTCATTTCACCTTGTAAAACTGACACTCTGTCCCTATGAAATGTTAATTTCCCATCCCTCACCCAACCCTGGTAACCACCATCCTACTTTCTGTGTCTAAGAATCTGACTACTTTAGGAACATTGCATAAGTGGAATCATACAGTATTTGTCCTTTTGTGACTGGCTTTTTCACTTAGCAGAATGCCCTCAGTTTATGCATGTTGGAATGTGTGTCAGAATGTCCTTCCTCTTTAAGGCTGAATAATATTCTTTTGTACACATGTACCAAGGAATGAGCCTTTTATCTGCCTTTTATAGCCAGACCTTGACTCATCACATTTGGCAGAATTCAGGGGCCGCAGAGAAGCTCAGGGGCTGGCATGTTTTCCCGAAGTCTGGCCACAGAAGCAAGAAGGGGCCAGATGCTTGGCACTCACTAAGAACTCAAAGCAGCTTCCAAGGTGACCTAGTTTCCTTTGCTTCAAATTCACCCATAAATGCTCTTCCAATCTCAGTTCTTGTGGGTTTTCTTTTTCTTTTTTTTTTTTTCTCTTTGCTTGTACTTCCAAAGGGACTGTAACAGCCTGGGTGACCTTCTCCGAGCTAGAGCCCTGCATGACACACCCTCCTCTGGAGCCCTGGCAGCTGCCCCCTGGCGCTGGGCTAAGATCAGAGGAGCTGGCTGTCAGCACAGCCAAGCGGCTGCCCCAGGCCACGGACTGCCCAATGCAGAAAACAGGAGCTCAGAACTTTGCTGCTTACAGTCTGAGAAACTTAGCAGGAGCTTTGTTGAAGAATAAACCCCATTGTTCATGGCACACTTTGAAGATGAACACAAGGCATACTGCACATAGGAGAAGTGCCAAGTTAAACCAATTAGTACCCTAGTTGCTGTGCAAATGACCTTGGTAATAGGGAAAAAATTATTTCTGCTCATCTCCTACCTTTCTGTCTTTATAAAGTGCCCTAAATGGACTCACTTTGAATATTTTCCACCGAGTGTCTCCATCAAATTCTGAGCTTTCTGCTGTTTGTATGCACGGCATTTTCTAATCTAAATAAAAAGTGTCACAGTGAACAACAATAGGGAAAAAAAAAAGAAAGAAACACTATGGCTTTGTTTTGTATTGTTAAAGCCATTCAAGTATGAAATGTTAATGCTAATGGCTTTTGGAAGGAAAATTGTATACAAAATGAAGATACCATGAATTATCCCCTACTAATTTGATGTGCATTATTATTAGTCGATCCTTTCAAGTTCTCAACACTTACCACTTGCACACAGGATCTTCACACACTGATCCAGTGTGTAAAGGTGAACAGCAGGAATTGCTATGTGGTTACAGAGCTGCCTACTGTTGCTACCAAACAAGTTTCCTACTGCAAATGGAGCCTGGAAGCTGTCTTTGGTAGCCAGGACCAGCATGCCCCAGCACCCAGCCCTCACACAGCACCTTCTGTTGATCAATCCTTTGGTTATTTCAGGGGCAGTCTGGGAGCTCATAAACCAATGAAGTATGCAGCTAGTCGTACATCTTTCCTTTCTTCATTGTTGTCACATAATCCACCAAAGGCCCCCGAAGCTGTGTTTGTTATATTGAATTCCAAAAATATACAGAAGCCCCTCCCCTAAATTATAGCTCTATAGTTGAGCATTCAAGATTTAATCAGTGTGGTTTTGATTATTTAACAGTAACCTTGAAGGTTCACACCATGTAGCAATTTATAATTTTTCTGAGCCAAAACTTTGAATCACACGGGGCAAAAGGCAGATGAGCCGGAGGGACAACTTAGTGGCAGCCTGGCTCAGGGCCCAGCACCTCTCTCTGCTGGGGCTCCGCTGGCTCCTGCAGGTTAGCAACTATCAGTCACTTCTGAGAATTAAAATGTATATACATCTCTTCTTGAACCGTAGACTGCAACTTGAATCTCGAGGAACGCAGCCACTGCTGCTGTGAGCAGTGCAAAGAAATTGAGAAGAAGGTGATGCAGTCTTCAGGAAAACTTGACTGAGGGAAATTATGTCCCACAGTGATATTTGTGAATATCAAATTTTCAGTCTCTGTCCTTCATGTGCACTGGCATTCTGCTACTTTTCCTATCTTTAAACTTTGTTCTTTCACCCCACTTTGACCAAAAGCCAAGGCAAAGGTGGGCGGCACTTGGCCACAGTGACCCTCCTTCCGACCTAGGCAGCTCTGCAGCCCCTGGGGTAAGCTGGGACTGTGTGCCCATCATGGAAAATGAAGCATGAGCGGCAGGGACATATTTCACTTTTGAGCTGAGGCATGAAGAAGCTGGTGGGCTTCCCCCAAAGGCCCTTCCTGGTGTTGACCATGGAAACTACCTGCTGTGAGGGCAGTGCTTTGAGTTGGAAGCACCTAGAATTCTTGAAAGCTTCCAGAACCACGGTGGATGTCATGTGGGTCAGAAATAATCCTCTGATATTAGTCCTCTGAGATATCGGGGTTATTTGTTCTGGCACTATTATTTGTACCTGTCCCTCCTCATACAAGCACCCACTATGTCCCATAAAGTGATGAAAACTGACTAGCAAAAACATTTTTATGGAACAAGAAAGGTGTTTGTAAGAAAAATTATATTTGCAAAGTCTAAAGGTATCTGTGTGACATCTGTGTGCTTCAGATGCAGAGCCTATGTTTAAATCTGCTGAGAGCTGACAGGACTGTGGAAGGCTGTTGTGGGCCCATGGTCCTCTGCCTCTCCAGGCCACCCCTCACAGTACCCTTAGAGGAAAATGTCTGAGAAACAAAACTCCAAAAAACAAAAATGAACTGGACCTTGTTACCTGGCCGCTAAGACCATTCGTAACCTGCAGAATAGAGTGCCAATTCCTTATCCTGAAGGCATCGTATTTATTGATTGGTACTCCATCTTATTTCTCAAAGGAAGCAAGGCAGCATCTCTGAGAAATACTGTTGAATTAAAGGAAACAAGGAGAAGACATGCAGAAGGGGCATTTATAGTCCTTGGAGGGCACTTCCTGAGCCACAGAGAACACAGCTGCCAAGGGAGGTCTTCAGATCATAGGAGGGGAGTGAGATGTCTATGTAAAAACACAGGCAGCGGGGGTTGTAATTAACACAGGCCATGAAAAGGGAGACAGGACCCTTTCCACAGAGGCTGCAGACATTAGCTCTGATAGTTGCTGTGCCCTTTATAGTTTTCTTCTCTATAAAGGGGGCAAAGGGAATAACAGAGCCTAACTCAGCAGGTTGTGGGGAGCTCAGTGAGATAAGGGGGCATGCAAAGCACTCAGAACAGGGCCTGCATTCCATAGTACTCAATAAATACTAGTTAGTATTGTTTTGTTTAATTAGTTATTATTGGCCTTTAAAAGGCAAAACTGAAAGTATATTATCGCGAAGGTCAACAAAGATCCAGCTGACAAAACAGACCTTGAGCTGGGCCAGCGGGGGCAGGGACGGCCTGCTTTGCTCTCCGAGGAGCTAGGAAGGTAACTGGAGCAGGGTCTTGGAGATGTGGTGTTATTGGGGGCAGGGGGTGGGCTGGTCAGGAGATAAGACTGTGAGACCTGCTCACAGCAGCAACGGCTTTGAGCTGATTCAAAGCAGGAGAGGGTTTGTAGGTTAGAGGGAATCTGGTGGGAATGAAATCTCACTCCAAAAATGACGAGGCTGTGAGTGGGTGAGATATCAGCTGTCATTGGTGATATTTGACATATATTTTGCCTGAGAAGCACAGGCATTTTGATTTGCTCTATAATAAATAACAAGGAACCAAGGAAGGGTGTGGAACATTGGGTGGAGTGAATCTGCCGCACAGCTGGTGGGGGGAAGGACCACGTGGTAGACCAATCAACATGGACCTGGATCCGGTGGAAGACTTGAAGAGGATAGAGGTGTTGGAATGAAGGAAAAGCAGATGCGGGAACGAGGGACAGTGAAAAACGGACACAGGAACGAAGAAATACAAAGACTTTTCCAGATATTTGGTTTTGTGATCTTCACAGTCTGCCCTAAATGAAGGTGTGACTTAGCTAGTTCTCTCCCTTTGCTCAGAAACATTCCTATCTGCAGAAACACACACATGTGTTCATCACACCCCTAAGCCTCCTCATCTCTCCTCTGTCCGTGCAGAACCTGGCCCTCAGCTCCAACTCAAACCTCAACAATTCAACTTACCTCCTTAGAGCACACCACTGGCCCTGTCCTCCAGCCTGCCACTCCAGACAAGAGGACAAACTCTAGAAAGAGTCAAAACTGACCTTCTAGACCCTTTCCCTCAGGCCCGCTTTCTGCTAGAGAACAGGGAGCCAATCTAATAAAGGTAATTCTGCCCATGCATTAATGACCTGACAGGTGCAAGCATTTTCTCTCCAATGTAACTTATTTGCATGCTAATTGGGTGTTTAGAGACAATCACTCACCCTGAAGTCACTGGGGGTCTTTGCTGTACCCTTAATAACCATCATGACTTTATTATTTTCTCTCTCTCTCTGGGATTTAATGTCTTCATTTGTTAAAAGAAGCTACATTATGCAGAAGATTCCATTCACACCTCACACTGGAGAATCCTGTTCTCCTCTGTGAGCAGGATGGGCCATTTCTGGAATCTCCTTCCTGAACGGGATGTGCAGGTGTTACAGAAATGTTTCACCCCCATCGACTTAATTAAAAAATATGTCTGTCACTCTACCTGATCACATGAAGAGTTTAAACCCAACATGTGAATTATTATCAGAAACTATTTAGACTGGCAAAAGTGAGGGGTGAGAATGAAGGATGATCACTTTGGTTCTGCAATCCTGGAGGCCAAGAGAGGATGGTCAAGAGAGAGAGGCAGGCCATACTTGGAAGTTCAGAGTCAATAACCATCTGTGACTGTCTGTTTTTAAGTATTGTTTAAATGACCGCCTTAAACCAAGGTGGTCTGTGAAGAGCAATGGCATAAGGACAAAACAAAACAAAACAAACAAAAAACTAAATATCTGGCAACTGGATATATTGCAATATAGTCACACGATGGAATAAAACACACTTTACTTTCCTTAGGAGTTCTCTTTTCACACAGGAGTTATTCAGGAATATATGGCACGTTTTCTAAGTAGCCATTGATTTTCCAAGTATCTTTTTGTTTTTAACTTCTGCTTTAATTCCACTGTAGTCGGAGAACATACTCTGTACAATCTAGTACTTTAGTATCTATTAAGACTTACTTTATGGTCCAACATATAGTCTATCTGGTGAGTGTTCTATGTCTACCAGGAAAGAATATGTATTCTACTATGTTCGGATGTATTTCTATAAATGTCAGTTAGGTTAGGTTGAATGATAGTGTTCAAATAATTTATAATCTTACTTATATACTTTTTCTATCAACTATGAAAGAGAATTGTTAAAACTGCCAACTATAATTATATATTAGCCTACTCTGACTTTAATTCTCTCAGATTTTGCTTTTGTCATTATGAAATGATCTCTGATAACACTTATCTTTGAAGCTTACTTTTTCTGACATTAATATAATCATTCATACTTTCTTAAAATTCTTGGTTGCAGGGGTTATATTTAAGATGTGTCTCTTGTAAGCAGCATATAGTTGGGTCTGTAGTTATACATTTTTGAGTCAACTTTACTCACAAGCCCTAAGAATATTGATGAAGATAAATTTTAATCTAAAAACGTGAACAAAGAAAGTTGGCCTTTTCCCCCCTACATTAGCATTTCTGTGTCAAGAGCTGCCAACAAACTTCATTAGCACAAAGGGGTAGTACAAGCTTGGGTTCACATTCAACCGAAACAATAAGCAATTGTATTGTGCTTGTCCATGTCCAGGGTGAGCTGTAGGATCTACTTTTCAACTGAAATAGTATGTCAGTGAAATTAAGCAAGTATTTGATGTAGGCTAGATGTATCATATCAAAATATGTGACCATTGTATAAAAATTCAGTTTGCAGGCCAGCTAGATGGTTGTTCTATCCAATTTTAGATATCATTTAATGACTTCTGTGAATGAACTGACTGCTTTGGAGGAATTTCAGACTTAATTATTTGAACTGCAAGTTTATCTCAAGACATTGAGCTACATCCAAGGGTGAGCAGACCACTCAATTGTAAATTCTGTTTTAACTCTCCCCTAGACACCACTGACAGACTCTTGTGTAATTATTTCAAAAATATAACTGGGGTGAAGGTCATATATACTACAGAGAGCAGTGATTTATTCTTCCCCAAAGACCAGATTAGATTACTATAGCTCTCGTCCCCCAGATCTTCCTGCCAACCCTCAAAGGAGTGTATTTAAACGATGTTCCCATGAACTACGACCTAGCTCAAATGCCGTCCTTGTACTTTGTATTACAAGAAATTGGTCTTCCAGAGGGGCCTAAGGTAGAAAAAGTGGAGGGACAATCTCAAGCAAAGAAGGCCATGACAGTGAACAAACATCAATGTCTGAACCTATGAGAACTTTTGTTAATCAATTTCTGTTCAAGTATATAGGAAACTGAAGAACCAAAGCCATTAGAAATAAAGCCTCTGGGAAATATATTAATAAAAATTACTCTGAAGATTTGATATTGCAAAATAGGGGACAAATTATGAACTTCCTACATAGAGGTTTACATTAGGAAAAAGGCCCCTTTGAGCAGTAATAGTTAATGTCAATGGAAGTTCATGATCAATGTCTAAGGTCCATGAACACCTGTAGATTTACCTAGGTAATCAAGTTCAATTTTTCATTTCTTATTTTGATGCTTCCTGAAACACGCTGAAATCTCTTTGCTGGGGGCTGCTCAGGGCACCAGTTCTGCTTCAAGCTTGGCCTAAATCTTTTGACTTAGAAGTGAACATAAAAGAAGAATGTTACTTGTCATACTTTTTGAAGACAAATCAATTAAAAGTAGCAGGACTAGTTATAGTATATATAGAAACCTTCAGGGAGTGAATGGCAATCTTTGTCCAGAGGTCCTTGGCTCCTAAGTTTGAAAATTCTATCTCAGACAGGCTTAGCTAAGCCATCTTAACTCAGTCCATATTTTCCAATAAATATAAGTAATAAAGACCAAGTTCTAACGCAGGCTAGGCTAACACTGAATCGGATACGACAGATGCGTGAGATGGTATAGAGAAAAGAGCACAGGTCAGAAATCAGAATTTGAACCAGCTTCTGTTTTAGTTCCCTGAAATCCCTAGTCCCTGTAACAGTGAGAATGATATCTTCAAATCACAAGTCAGAGGACATTACCCATGTGCTTATAACCTTTGAGGAATTCTCCATTGCTCTCATAACCTCAATTCTTCCCCTTAGTCCCTCTTTCTGTTATTTCAACACACTAAGCCTTTGCAGCAGCTGCTTTCATTTTCATTAGAACACTCTTCCTGGGCTATTTGAGTGACTAGTTTCTTCTTATAACTCAAATATCATTATCTCAATGAGAAAGTCCTTAAAGTAACATACCTTGAGATTCTGCCATCATCATATCATCTCGATTGAATTCTGTCTCTCTCTGAAATTACCATTTTTTACTGGATTACTTTTGCATTGTCTGTGTCCTGCTCTAGAATGCAGACTCCCTGAAGTCAGGTCCCTTGCTGTCCTGTGTCCTCTGAGCCTAGTATGCTGCCTATTATGTAATCGGTGCTCAATTAACATGTGTTGATTGAATTAATAAAATTTGCCTCGAACTATAAAACTGTAATTATATCTGTATTCTTATGTGGAAACTAGGGCAAATATGTCCTTTCTTGGGACTTACAATAAGTCATTATTTTCTCTTCTTCACTACCTTGCCCACCCCCAAAAAATAATCAGTAAATGAGGAAAATAAGTTGTCTACGAGGATGACATTTTAAGATTAATGCATGAGGAATTGAATCACAGGTATAAAATCAAGTGAGGCAGACAGAATAGCTTCCAGCTATTCATAAATTGTTTGACTATATTTACATATCTAAACAATTTCCCATCAGCAGTGCAGCCGATGAGCATTGAGGAGAAAGCTGGAGGCATATACTGGCACAGCCCACGCCAGCACAGGGAAATCGGGCAGACACCTTGGCTGATCTGATTCCCCACTTTCCCTGGTTTGGGCTCCACACTGGGCAAGCAGCATCCCATTAGAACTTGGTCCAATTGCATTTGGTTATGCCTACACAGGGAAAATCTGCTGATCACACACACTTTGAGTTTTCCAGTTGTGACAATGTTCTGTCATTGTAAATGACTAGATTTGCATTCTGGTATCTTTCTCAGTCCTGAGTGCTTTTGGTTTCAGTGAGTCAGTCCCTTTGAGCCCATCCCCTACAGGCACCCAAAGGAGCACACCTTTGGTCCTGGAGCAGAAGGCTGTGTCCCAGGCCTTGATTCCTTATTTTGGGGACAGCTTGGCCTACCTGCAGCAGGGAGAACAACTCAGTTCTAGCATGTCCATCAAGCAGCCCTGGTGGTTAGGGCCTTAACCTGAGTGCTTAGGGCATCAGCAGAGAGAGGGATCACACACACACACACACACACACACACACACACACACACACGTAGAAGTAATTTAATATTTCAAAATACACTCCAAATAACCCTCATTGAAGAAATGGCAGCATTACTGGAATTTCTTGCAATTATTGTACAGTGTAGAACCATTTGTATTTTGAGTGTGTGGGGATGTGGCAGAGTGGGGAAAGAATGGCTCCATGGTAATTTCAGTGCTTGGCCTAGCCAGACCTTAGTTCAACCCAGAGACAGCTCAGAAGCCTCCAGGAGCTCAGTAGCCTTGCTGATGCAGAGGAGGATGGTGTGGCCAGGTGCTCACTCTCACGGAGTTGGGACAGACCCTCCTTGAGGTTGCACTGGCAGTCCAGTATGCCTGGCCCTACTGACCACACAACTGACACTTTCCTGGGACCCATTTCAACTTCTCCCTGCCTATCCAGTTTCTTCAAAGGCCTCTTCTAGGAGAACCCTAAAGTTACTTCCAGTTCCAGACTTCAGTAATACCAGAAAAGAATGATGGAGTGAATAACTCACTAAGCTCTGTGGGGGTCCTCTCAGCCTATACCCAAGCAAGTATCAGTGAAAGAAAATGTCCCCATTCCCTCCACTCTCCTCTGGCCCTGGACTGCAGTTTTAACCTCACTTGGGGACAGGAGCAAGTAAGGGGTGAGAGCATAAATATTTTGTGTATTTTGAGGACATGCTGCAGCTGCACAGTCGGGTGCCCAATTTCAGTCTCCTAGGCAGCTTTTAGAGCAACCTAAGTGCCTACATTATTTAAGCCCCTGCAGGGAACTACAGAAGGCAGCATGATTAGCGATTGATCCAATTAGAGCAGAGACTCAATCAATGAAGAAGCATTTGGTGAGCCCCTAGTATTCACTGAATGCTGATGAAAATGATGGGAGGGGAAAGGAGCAAGGACAGAGGGAACAAAACCCTAGATGAAGGCATGAGAGTAGTTTCCTTCCCTCTGCTCCATCCAGGAAGCAGTGACATGGGTCTCTGGGCTTAGCATAGCACCAGCTCGTGTCAGATGCCCCCAAAATGTTTATTAATTGACTAAATGGGATAAATGAAATTGAACCAAGGAAAAAAATCCATTGCCATGTGTTAAGGAAAACACTGATGGTCTCTTGAAAAGAAGAAAACTCTCACAGCTGGATCTCTCTGCTGAGCTTCTAGAAAGAATTCTTCTAAATGATCCACAAACATGGAAGTCACAAAGATATGTAACTAGGAGGAGGAAATCCCAATGTTGCTGGCAAAATGCACTTCCAGTCCCAGTCTCTGAAGAGTACAGATACTACTGACAGAGCCCATTGGCCCACAGCCACCCACACCAGGTGACCAATGTCACCTGGGCAAACTTCCAAACTTCTGAGGAAGAGAGGAAGAAGATCAGCTCCCTTTATAAACCATGTGGTATGTGTTTGTGTGCATGTGTGTGTAATTAGAATGCTTCAGAAGCTCTTTTTCTTTCTCAAATCAAATACTTTATCCAAGAGAAAAATAAGCTATGTGTGTAACCATTTCAAAATAATCACTTGATTCTGTATTCAAAAAATTAAAGTTTTTGCCTGATATGATCATTGATGATATTTTCCAAGTGGGGTTAACACTCCACGCTTTGCTGCACTCACACAAGTCTACTGATATCCTTTATCTTGCTCGGCTGCATTATGCCTCTTTATTTCTGTCTCTGCTTAGTGAGAATCTTGGAAGAAGAGATAGTGTCTCATTCATATTTGCATCATCAAATCCAGATCTGGACATGTAGAGGGCAGTCAATGAAACTGCGTGCCAGAACATAAGAAGAGAAATAAATGAATAAGAGAGTGAATGTGTAGGTGAGTATATGAATCAAGGAAGCAATTGAGTGAACCAATGTGTTGAAGCAGCTAACTCTGGCATGTAATCGTTTTGAATCTGGAAAACATCTCCATTTGAGCCCGAGGGAAAATATGAGAGGTGTGAGGACACAGCATGTATTTATTTCATTTTCGCCTTTCCGACTCACCTGTCCTCCAGGGTGCCAGCCCACCTGGAGCTGAAGGTCTGTATTGTGAGCTTAACCTTTCACATATGTTCTGGGTCGCCCAGGAACAACAGCTCTTCACCACGGAAGGGCTGTGGGAAAGCAGCCAGAAGGACTGTTAGAGCAAGATGTTGAGCTTTATTGTGCAAATATGAGCCAGCACTCACCAAGTTAAAAAAAAAAAAAGGAATTTTCAGGCTCCATCCAGGAGCACAAAGCAAAGTGCCAATTTGGCAACTGGCCACTTGACAAGAGCACAGATTTGGGGGTCAAATTGTTATTTCAGAGTGGCATTAAAATCTAATTTATTTATATATACAGACATACCTTGGAGATGTTGTGGGTTCAATTCCAGACCACCTGTAATAAAGCAAGTATCAAAATAAAGCAAGTTGTAATCTTTTTGCTGGTGGAGGGACTTGCCTTCAACTTATAAAAAAAACTCAACATCTGTGAAGTGCAATGAAATGAAGTGCAATGAAACAAGGTATCTACAGAGCTATGGTTGTCTCACTGCATTCCATTTTGAACTGTGAGACCCAGGCCCAGCCTTTGCCGATGCCCATCAGTGCTCCTTCCCACATGCTCACTGGGGGCATGACAGCTGCTCTGTCAGAATGAGAACCAACTACAACAGTCACATGCTTGGTTGGCCCATGTCCACCCTAGAAGGGTCTTGTAAAGAACAACGCATGAGATGTCTGGGGTCTGTTCTGTTGCCATGGCCAGAACATCAAGCATCCTGATCTTGTTCTGCAGGTTCACAGAAGAGTGAAAACTGAGTGTGAGACAGCACTTGTCTCCACCACCTATTTGCTTTCTAGAATCACTTGCCTTTTTCTTTTTAGTACTCAATGAAGAGCCCTCGATAAGTTTTTGTTGTTTCTTCCTATTTGGCAACAAGGACATTATCAATGCTACTATATTTGGACAGAGTTTCCATTTTAAATATCAGTTCAAACCAACAGATTAGCACCTCAGCCCCACTGCATCCAGCAAATGACAGTCATCTCTCTAAGTTTAAGAGGCATGTTGCTGGAATAGCACCAAAGGTCAAATTGAAGAGGAAGGCAGGATAATGCCCTGTGCTACTATTTTACATCCCCATAGAGTTGTAGGAATGTTTTTTCCTTCATCAAATTCCTTTCAGGTCTATCATTTTCTTTAATCTCACAATATTTCTATGAGTTAGTTAAAGTTCTCATCAGTAAAGTATGATTTATGTTTGCCCTTGGGCACAAGAGAAACAAGAGAATTGGCTATAGAATTTGTTTATAACTATTTATGAAGCATGAATTATGGCATTAGAGAAATGGTAAAACTAAACAGTCCTTTGAAAGCCAGTCATTATCTCTCATTCTCTGTACATGGCATCCAAGTCACAGGAAAGTGAAATGACTTACCCACGGTCACACAGCCAGCACAGGTCAAAGTCTATGCAGATTCCAGATAGTCATGCTTTGTATCTAAAGATAAAATGACTACTCAACAAAGTTGGCAAGCCATTTGCCAGGAGCACGGAGAGGAGGAAAGTGTAGCTGAAGACATTTCCTTGGCGTGTGGTGCAGCCTTCTGCATCTGATGCCACGTGGGGAACATCCGCTCTGCCTCCTGCCACCTAGCTTTCCACAGTAGCTTCTTAAGTCACACCTACTCAACTCTTTCACAAGTTTTCTTCATTGCACTCTAGACTTTATTTTTTAATAAGATGTTTTGAATATTATTTTTAAATAGCTTTATTGGAAATGTATTTTACATATTATGAAATTCACTCATTTAAAGTGAACAAGTTCAATGAATTTTAGTAACTTTGCTGAGAGATGCAACCATCACCATAAATCAGCTTTAGAACATGTTCATCCCCCAATAAGATCCTTCCTGCCTCTTCACAGTTCATCCCCATTCCAACTCCGTAGAGAGGGTTCCATCTTTCTAATTCAGCTAGGATAAGAAAGAAAAGTAATACAGAAACAGTTAATTTTCTTTTCTATTGAAAGTGTTTGATCTGCTACAGGCTCTACCTCCAAAGAACATTTTGCCCCCACAAAGATAATTTTCTCACTGTGCTGGCTTATCTTCCAGACAGCAGGTCACTGGCTATGTTTGCTGGGGGAGTAATTCCCGTTTAAGTTTTGCGATGTGCATCTCCACATTTCCTTCCCAGAGCTGGGTGACAAGACTGCTGATTCCTTGGGGTGTGCCCCTTTCCTCACCTCTGTCTCAAGGTCATCCCTGTTTAGGTGGCTGAATTAAGACCTACTGACTCGGAAGTTGTTCCAAATCTCCTTCCCATTCAAAATGTCTTGCCCTTACCCTGGCTGGGCTGCTCAGTTGCTTACAGTGTCGTTCCAATGTGCCAGAGTTGAATGTATGATCCCCGTTCAGGGCACATAAAAGAATTAACCAATGAATGCATAAATAAGTGGAACAACAAACTTCTCTCTCCCCCTCCTCCTCTCCTTCCTCTTTTCCTATCTCTTTAAGAAATCAATAAATTAAAAATAAATCTCTTCCTTTTTCCCTGTCCAAATGGCTCAATGCTTAGCCATAGGCCTTTGGCCTTCTGAGTGGGACTGGGACATGTGAGGAGTGAGTTTCCTGTCAATGCTTCCAGATGACAGGCTATTTCTTCAGGTACCCTTCACTTTCTCTGTCCCATGTTCCTCCTTTAGGGTATTTTCATAGTGACACAGGCTCAACCATCAAGCAGTGTCCAAACACACCATCAAATATATATTTCTATGTAACCATTAAAAATATGTGTAGAAGAATATCTGTGATATCATGCAAGAGGGTATACAAAATTATGTGCACAGCATAAATCTCATCTATAGACAGTACATGTGAATCTGAGAGTGTGCATTTGTACAAAAAAAAATCTCACCAAAATATTAACAGTGGTTACCACTGCATGACAGGAGTATGGGTAATTCATATTGATTTATTTATATTTTTCTGAGTTTTTCAAACTTTCCACAATGAACACATACCACTGCTGTAATGAGAGAAAGAACCATAAATGTTACAATGAGAAGAATGGAAGATAAGTTTCCTGGGCTGAAACAGCATCTCCCTCTGGTTCGCCCTTGCCCAGGTGCACTGTCAGCACCGGGTTCTTCTCCTTATTAACATCACTGTTATTACTGTGCTAATCACAGTGTACATAACTCCTTCCTCTATAGTAATCATCCACCACACCTGGGAGACTGATCTCGGTTGAGGAGACGTGGAATCCCAAGTAGACAGTTTGGACTGAGTTCAGAGACAAGTTAGCCAAATGATCAAGGGAGTGGGGAGGATTGTTGCTGGCGAAGAGATGAAAGGAGCTCCATTTTTATAGCCTCGCCGAGCACAGACGGGGGAGACAGGAGGGTGGGGGAACTTGAAAACAGACCCAAAACATGAAAACCATGAGCAGTAGAGTGAGCAGGGAGCCGAGCACAGCCCGGCCCAAACTGGTAATCGCAGGCTGCAGGGAACGGAAACAGAGGACTTTAACATCCAGGCATCTCCCATTGGCAAGGCCCATCCAGGTTCAGAGCTGAGCCCCACGGGAAGGGAAGCCTTCACATCCAGTAAGTAGAACATGATGTTGCATTGTACTGGGAAACCCTCTGGCTTCACAGAGCAATGTGAGCTTTCAATTGCACATTCCTGAAGGTGAGGAGAGGCCTTTCTGGTTAAAAGCCCAGATGCAAACTGCGCCCATCAATCACCGGCCAGGCACTTCTGCCGCAAAGCCCGCCCAGCTTCGGCAGCCTGCCTGGGAGAGCTGCCTGGCGCTGCCGCCTGGGCCAAGGGGCCTGTGCTGTTTATTTATCTTTCTCACACCCAGTCTTTCAGAAGGATTTCCTCAGAGGCTCCTGTTGCCTGGTTTGTACTAAGTGTAGCTGAGAAGTGTAGCTAAACAAAAGACCTGATCTTTGCCCTAAACGAGCTTACACAATAATCATGAGGTCAAAAAACATGACTTTCCTTAGGTGTTGCTGGCCATGCTCTGGCACTTCCTGAAATACTTGGGGCCCAGAGCCTGAGGAGTGTGGCAAAACAGGGTGACTCCAGCAATGTCAGCAGGGTGCATCAAACAGTCAAAAAAGCCCAACATTTTTCAGGCTTCCAGTATCCATCACCATCCCCAAAGGAGGAGAATATCAATATAAGCTCAGTATAAGGAGGTTTCAAGGAACCCATTTATGATAAAACCTCTCAGCAAAGGGGGAATAGAAGAAACATACCTCAACATAATAAAAGCCATATATGACAAATTCATATCCAATACCATACTCAATGGGAAAAAATGAAAAGTGCTTTTCCTCAGATTGGGAACAACACAGGGATGTCCACTCTCACCACCCTATTCAACATAGTACTAGAAGTCCTAGCCACAGCAATCAGACAAGAAGAAATAAAATATAACCAAATTGAAAAGAAAGAGGTAAAACTGTCATTTGCAGATGACATGTATGGTATATAGAGAACCTTAAAGATCTCATTAAAAAAAAAAAAACTACTAGAACTGATCAATGAATTCAGTGAAGTAGCAGGATGCAGAATACTCAGAGATTGGTTGTGTTTTTATATAACAATAATAAACTATCAGGAAGACAAACTAAGAAAACAATTCCATGTACAACTGCATCCAAAATTTTTTTAAAATACCTAGGCATAAATTTAACCAACGAAGTAAAAGATTTGTACTCATAAAATTATGACACTGAAGAAAAAATCAAAGACAATAATAATAAATGAGCATATAGTGTGCTTCCATACTACCCAAATTAATCTATAGATTCAGTGCAATTCCTATCAAAACAACAATGGTGTTTTTCACAAGAACTAGAACAAATAATCCAAAAATTTGTATAGAACTACAAAAGACCCCTAATAGCCATAGTAATCTTGAGAAAGAAGAACAATGTGGGAGGGATCATGCTACCTGATTTCAAACTATGCAACAAGGCCATAGTAATCAAAACATCATGGTACTGGCATAAGAACGAACAAATAAATCAGTGGAACTGAATAGAGAGCCCAGAAATAAATGCATGCCTATATAATGAATTAATCTGTGACAAAGAAAGCAAGAGTACACGATGGGGTAAAAACATGTAAATGGTGTTTGGAAAATTGGACAGATTCATGCAAAAGAAGAAAACTAGACTACCTTCTACACCATATGCAACAATAAACTCAAAATGGGTTCAAGACTTACATGTAAGATCTAAACCCATAAAAGTCCTAGAAAGAACCATAGGCAGTAAAATGTCTTAGCACTATATTTTTCTGATCTATTTCCTTAGGTAAGGGAAACAAAAATAAATAAATAGCACTACATCAAACTAAAATGTTTTTACATAGCAAGGGAAACCAAAACATAACAAAACATAACAAAAAACATCCTAATGGCCCTGGCTGGTGTAGCTCAGTGGATTGAGCACTGGCTGCGAACCAGGCATCGCAGGTTTGATTCCCAGTCAGGGCACATGCCTAGGTTGCAGGCCATGTCCCCCAGCAACCACACATTGATCTCTCTCTCTCTCTCTCTAAGATGAAGCAGTTAGAAGTACAAAATGGTAGTTACAGACTAGTCGCAGGCATGTAACATACAACACAGGGAATGTAGTCAGTGATATCATAATAACTACGAATGGTGTCAGGTAGATACTTGAATTATTGGGAGGACCACTTTGTAAAGTATATGATTGTCTAACCACTATGCAATACACCTGAAACTAATACAAAATAGTACTGAATATAAACTGTAATTGAAAAAAATAAAAACTAATTGAATTAAAAATAAAATGTACATGCTCTCAGCCAAAACCCAGAAAATAAATTTCACTATCATAATTAAGTGAGGGAATATGTTCCAGACACAAAGTAGATGAAGCCATTTTTACAAACTAGCTGTTAAACTTTATAATAATTAATTTGAAATCTGAATAAAATGGATGTTTTTCAATAAAAATATAAATTATTGAAATTCATTAGCCAAGTAAAAAAGCTGAAAAAGAAATTAAAAACACTGTAAAAAAAACTTTATAAAGGCCAAGAAAGCCTATAGGTAGTATAATTCATGGTATTGGAGTTCAATTAATAGTGCTGTCTATAGTTTAATAATTGTATTGCACCAAATAAAATAAGCACCAATCAAAAATGAAATGAATATTTTTAACACACAAGAGAAAGCAGAATTGCTATACATACTACATAAAATTAAATTAACAAATTAATTTTTAAACATATTTAACTGTTGATAAATAGGCAAAGAAGATGAATATAAATTGTAATATTTTATATGAAAACATTTGAGCTCATTATAAACCAAATGAAAACCAGGAGCTATTATTTTTGTATCTATCAATTATAATTTTTAATTAAAATATCCAAAATTTGTATGAAGAAGTGTTTCTACCTTGCTGGTGGGTGTGCAAAATGGTTTAACCTTTCTGGAGAGCAGCTAGGCAATTCACACCCAGGAGCCCTAGAGTCTTGCTTTTTCCTCCACCCAGCAATTTCTCTGTAAGTAATGCACCACAAGGAAAGACCTGGGCTGGGCCTAAAGACTTAGAGCCAAGGAGGCTTGTGGTTTGTAATACAAAAATCCATTGTTTATGGTAGCAAAAAATTGTATATATACATATGTATAATGGGAATCAACCTTATAACTCAGCCTGCATAAAAACTCTGTTTAGGAATAATTTTTATCATGAAAAGTGTAAGTTACAAAGCAGCATTTTCAGTATGGTTTCAACTTTTAGTTTTTAAAAGAGAAAAAATAGAATGTGTGAGAAAGAAGAGATACAAAAAGAAAGTATGAGACAGTTATAAAATATTTCCATTTCTCCATGTGGTGAGATTTGGACAATTTTAAATCTCCTTCTTTTTGCTTTTTAAAAAATTTTCTCCAGAATCAACATATGCTACTTCTGTAATTGAAAAAATAATAGTGATTTTTTAAATGCATGAACTAGTGTATGTTAAAGGAAATTGCTAGTTTTCAGAGCCCCATATCAGGAGTTTTTCAGTGTAATGTTCTACTCAACAGAGTAAAGGAAATTTTCCTCTCCGTCATGCATAGAAATCAGCATCAGGCAAGAAACTCCCTCAGCTTTCAGTTGATTTAAGTGTTCAATTTCTTTAGCCTGCCACCTCTCTCATTTTTAAAGTGCCAAATAAAACGCAAGCTTTTCAGTTGTCTTATTTTCCTGGGTTGTAAGAAGCCATCTGATTAAACTAAAATCCTGTCTACTGTCAGATGTTTCAATTAATGAAACAGAGTTATACCATGTATAGCAGTTCAAACTAAATAAATTTAGGATTTCTCCCAAGCTGCAGAGAAAGGCTGAGTTCAAAGAGTCACCTTAGTAATTGTCGCTCAGAAATCCCGCCGAAGTTGGAACGCAGAGGAAACTAGGGGACTAATGGCTAAACTTGCTTTGTGTCCCATTGGAAGCCCCTAGGGAAGCAGAAGTAGAGAGAAGTGGAAAAATGATGACGGTGTTAGGAAATTATACCTGAGAAAAATGATTATGATTACTTAATCCTAAAAATGAGAAGGCTCATCAAAACATTACTGTTTTTAAATATTCGAAGAATTATTATGAAGAATACAAACAAATGGGATTTTAAGAGATGTGAAGATAGAAGCAAACCTCCTGGCAGCTTAATTATTGTTTATGGAATACTAGAGCAGGCTACTGACAGCTGCATTAGTGTTCTCTCTTTTGGAAATTCTAAGTAAAAAACAGAACAGTGTCTGCTGGGAGTCATCCCTGAGTGGAAAAGGATAATAAGAACCACAGTCACTCATTCCCACTACCCATCTGTGCTGTCCGATACCTACGCCATGGCTCCCTTCATGAGCTTTCTGGTGTTGAGCAGCTAGGGGTTTGTCTGCAGGTTAGACAGGTGCACACGTGGAGGTCACAGGGGTCTCAAGGAGGCGAGAGGTCACAAAAATGTTGAACCATTTCGCAAATGTCTTGGGATTAGCAAAGAGTGTTCAACTATTTTTCAAGTGTTCTCAGATCTGCTAAAATCCAACTGTGGTTTGCCCCTGAGGACTTTTTCGTCTAAATGTTTTATGCTTGTTTATTTTAAGAAAAACATAGGTTTGGTGTTTCTGGATCCATTTACACTTAGCTCATTAGATGGGTTTGTGAGCCTGTTCAATGTCCAAAAAACCTTATGGGATTCAAAGGAAGTTGCCTCTCAACTGAGGAGATCCATTTGACTGGAGTAAAACAGAAGCAAACTGCAAAGAGCCTTTGGTTCAGCTCTCTCTTTCAAGAAACTCGAGCAGAGTCTGAACTTGACAATCCTGCAATGGTTCTTAAGTTGCACTTGTGTTTAGGTATCAGTGTTTCCCTCGCATTCATTGTGCAGAAACTAACAGGTTGCTTGAACAAGGGAGAATGTGTTGGAATTAGAACTGATGTCAGATGAATAGTCTTGCTGGATACAGGAAACTTTGCTAGGAAACATGAAGAAGTCAAAAGTTCAAAAATCAGTGTGGACAAGCCTTCATCTGTTGGTTTTCTGATCTCATTTTTATCCAATGCTACATTAAATGGCCAAATGTTCGACTCTGAAAATGTCATTCAACATTTATGCCTTTGTTTATACTATGTGCACTGAACTGTGTTGGTTAGAAAGTTTAAGAAACAGGTATTATATATGGTCCATGCAGCCTTTGGAGGCAGAGTTTATAGGTGTGAAGCAATTAACATGCAATTAATTATGAATTTCACGGTACAAAGTTCAAGGTTTATAGAAATTCACGAGAGAAAAGGATCTGGTTAAGAGAGTGATGTCAAAGCAGGAAGAACATTTCTTACAGGCTTGCAGTGGAATGTGCACAGTCTGTGGTCACAAAGAAGTCTATACAAGTTTGAGTAGAGTGCAGGGTTCTTGTATTTGGGAGCAGAGAAAAATAAGAGTTCATCAGAGAAAGCCCTTCACAACCAAGCAAATGTGTTTATTCTTGATGCAGGCAACCCTAGAGTACCACTGTTGGTTTTGAAGCAATCCACATGGAAAAAGCAGTGCTGAAGCAAAATTAATAGAAAGGGAATGTGCAGGGTGAATACAGAGGGACTTAGCTAAGGTCAGGGAACCCAGTTATAAAGTTGTTGGAATGATCTAAGAACAAACTGTGTATACAAAATGTTGATAGTCTCATCTCAAATAATCCCTTGAGATGTTTTTGCTGGCTTTTGAAGTAGGACAGCAATAGTCACATATTGGCAATATCAAATCATTCAAAATAGTAACTACAAGTCCAGAAGTAGAGAGAGCCCAGGGGTAGCTTGATCCAGCAGTTCAATAATATCACCTAGATTGCAGTTCCTGTTTCTCTCTCTCCTCTCTGCCTTTGACCCTGTCAGCTTTCCCCAAAGTCTGGCTCCACTGTCAGGAGAGCAGTGAATTGCAATTCCTTTGGAGAGAGACGGGGGGCGGCGGCGGGGGGTGGGGGAGAGAGAGAAAGAGAGATTAGATTACTGCCCCAGATACCCTTAGCAAATGTCTCCTCTCAGTTCCTTGGCCTAATATAAAACACTCATCACTGAACCAAAGACAGCAGCCAGGGCAATAAGATGAAGGAATTGTATTAAGCCAATAAAGGCCCACCTTCAGCTGAGAGAGGGGTCAGTCTCACCCAAAGTCTTGTTGCTGAAGTCCCAATAGGAAGGGGTGAAGAGGCAGTGGATACGAGAAGCAATCGACAACTGTCTACGACAACACGCCTTAATTGTGGGTTTCCTTCTCCTGCTACACTGCTGCTCCTAGAGGCACAGGGACAGGGCAGTGCTAGGGCCAGACCACCATGCAGCCAAGGAGGCTCTGCCCAACATAGCGGCCAAACAGTCCTAGGAAGCAAATAAGGAAAAAGGCCCCTCTGAGCCCAAGCAGAAGCCCTGCCTTATACCCCCTGCTGGCTGGGAGTGTGTGGACACGGAATCCAAAAATGGTCAGGGGCACATATGCGGAGTTGCTTCTCACTGGTTCGAGGACAATTATTAAGTTCACCAGAAAGCCCTGATATTTAGGTCATCGTGAAAATGAAGCAAATAAAATTGCCCATAGAATTGCAGATCTTGGGACAAGGGTGGAATAAGACTCTCCATCTTGTCACCAGTACTCACTCTGGTGCCGCACGACACTTTTGTAAGAGTCCTGAAGTACCTAGATTGTTCCTAACACCCCAGCCCCGTTCTGCAGACCTCTTTCCTTGCTGTAACTGGTGCCTGAGAGCCCATTCTCCTCCTGCCCAGTGGGTTATTTCTGCCTTAGTTCATTACCAGAGACTTCTTTTCATTGAAACTCATCTCTCATGTTCCTGCCCGTTAACACAGCCTCCGAAGCTCTTCCTGTAGCATATCCCCACCCACGTGGCATGGCACTTTCTGGAGACCTTCATGCCGCCTGCCAATCTAAAGATTTCATGGTGCCTATTTGTCTGGATCATTTATTTTGGGGGGAAGAAATAAACAAGACTGATGCCCTCTACTGTCTCTGGGGACGATCTTTATTTCTAAGCGCTGGGCATCAAAGCCAACCTTTGGTGACTTATAGCTGTTTTCTGTCTGGTTCTGTCTGCAGATCCTTTCGATGTCTTTGCACCTGGAGGTGTTACAAATGATGCTTTTGTTTGTAGGCACAACAGTCTCAAGGCAGCCAATCTAAAACTAGACTGGTGTGTGCATCATAAAACAAATCACTGGCCTCAGGGGGACTTGGTGGCCTCCTCCTCCCCTTTTTTTCTAGTTTCTTCAGATGCATGGCCCCACCAGGCACCATACGCTCCACCAGGGGCACAGCTGGCCGAACAAGACCAAAGAAAGCAGTCAACTGGATGCTTACTTCATGATGACTCAACAATTCAGCAATAAATAATAAAAAAATGAACTTTAACTGCTCTTTCTAAGTGCACTCCAATCTGTGAGTTCACAGTTTGCATCTGAGTGTGTAGATTCCAAGGCAGGCTTTTCCCGCAAATGCCCCAACAGCAATTAAAGCCTAAATAGAGTTGACAGATGCTGGTAATATGCAAGCCAGCCTGGGAAACACTAATCTAGCCAGATGTGTGGGTGGAATGAGAGCAATCTTAGCATCTGTAAGATTGAATAGATCTAAAACTGGGGAGGGTGGTGGTAAGGAGGTAGGAGGTGGGCAAGGATAGGAGCATACTCAGTTCTGCAAGCTTCCAGCTTCATCACCAGGTAATTGCTAATGTCAAGGAAGACTGGAAGAGTGAGCTGTTCTTAGAAAAACAGCATCTTGTTTGCAATGTCCTTCCAAGCACTTCTGTCACTATGGAGGAGGCAGAGCTTTGCCCAGGAAGAATCTACGACCATTTCTCATAGCTGACAGCCTTTAGCTTATATCCTGGTAAGATCTAAGATACAGCCTGATCCAAATACACTCATTTGTTTACTTATTATTAATATCAATGAAAGTAAAGAAAGTACCCATCCTTCCTAGTAACAAAGAAATGCAAAATAAGACAATAACGGGCCATATTTCATCTTCTAAAGAGGCTACCTATTTTTTTTAATAGTATGCTTCAATGCCAGAAAGAATGTGGTATAAATTGATACAGTTTCTCAAAGACAATTTAGAAATATATATATCAAGAACCTAGTAATTCTTTTGGCCTCATAATTCCAATTTTAGACATTTTCCTACAAAAGTAATCAAAAATGCCAATCAAAATGGTGAACAGAAAAAAATCAATCTAAACTCCTCAAAGGGTGAGGGAGGATGACTAAATATGGTATCTCAATATATGAAAATATTATGCAACCAATATACATTCTGCTTTCACATGGCCTTACAAATGCTTAAGTAATAGTAATTGAATAAAGTAATTGAAAGTACATAAAGTGGGCCTACATTACTAAATCCAGTATGTATGTATATACATATGCTTTGCAAAGTAAAAAGACTTTTTTTCTTTAAGCAGTTCCTCATTTTTCTAAATTTTCTGAAAAATATTTATTGAAAGAATTATCATTTTGAAATTTTTTCTTCCTTATTTTATTTAAATAACAAAGATGTATTGAGCCAATAAATTAAGCTCCCTTGAAACTATTCCACCCATAAAAACAAACCTGAAAATGCTCTATGTCTAGGGCTTTGTGCTTGGAAACACACACTGAGGATGTCTGGAGAGTGGGACCGCATACCTGCCAGGCTGGCCAGGTCCTGGCCCCTCTCCTCACAGCTGGAGCTGCTGACTAACATGTGCATGTCTGTAGTTAGAAATGACCCCTAGTCTAGAAGTGAGTAGGGCTGTACTGGCTTCGAGAGAGAGCATTTTAAACACTTCTTGTCTGATGTCCCGTATCTTAGCACCATCCGGCTCCCTGGACCACTAAGCAAACCTCTGTGTCCCAGACTTGATGATGGGACTTCTGCTGTATTCTCAAGGCCCACTGACTATCCTGTGTCCCCTCTGTGCCCTTGTGCACTGATCCAGTCTGTGCATCCTAGCCTCTCCAGAACCCTGGGTTTGGTCTGCTGACTTCCTGCTACCAATTGTACCCCCAGATCTACAAGGGTGCCTGTCCCCCAAACTCCCTTGCCTCCCAGACTTCTCGGGACTCTTCATGCCTGCAGTCTGCTGGCCTTTCAGACACCCCAGTTGATACAATGTTTATTCTTCCTGTGGCTTCTGCCCCACCCCTACCTGGCTGAACTCTGTCTAGGGGCCCCTGGCAAGGGACCTCAATCATGCTGCTGGGCTGTGGCTCCATGCCAACCCTTCCCAGTCTGCATGGCACTGTAGACAAAGGTGGTGTTTCCTTAAGACAGATACTCATTGCCATTCTACCAAAGTCAAGTCTAATGGTAAGTCATTCTAAGTACACATTTCTTTTTATCAAAGGGTATCATTTATTAATTCATTTATTGATGCAGCTTATTGGACACTTAGTCAAACTTTCCATGTCAGATTTTTCTGAAATAAATTGTCTGAGCTTCTCAAATATATTTTATAAGATACAAGCAGGTTTCAGACCAACCATGTCTCTGTCTTTGGATGAAAGATACGAGACCACGATGCTTTCTTTCCATGGCATCAAATTTGCACAGGAGGCACTGTCCCAAGATGGAATAGATGTCTCCTATACTGTGTGTTCTTTGTCAGAGGTGTTCAGACAGAGGCTGTGTACACACAACAGGGAAGTAGGCAATAGAATGTTGAACCGAAGGGGGTGTTAGGCAAGAATTTCCCTGAGATTCTAGGATTCCCTAGTCAGAACTCAGCCTTCTTTAGGTTTTAGGTTGTGAACCTCCTCCAGGACCTGTATAGTTAACATCCCACCAACAGTCCCTGAGCACCTCCTCTGGACCACACACCGTGGCCAGGAAGCAGGATTACAAAAGATGATTGTTAGAGAGCTACTTCTAAACTTTGCCAGCACAAGAAATATCTACTGACAGGTATGATCCCAGCCAAGGGGTCAAACCGGACAATATTACCTCTTTCCTCTTTTTAATGTTAACTTAAAAACTGAGATAGCTCTTGGATGAAAAATGAGAAGGGTCAATATAAAAAGAAAACTGTTTTACTCAGATCTGCGATGTGCCAGGCTCTGGGCTGGATGCTTTATATCCATTACCAGTGCAGTCCGCCCTTCCAGGCTCCCCGGTGTAGGTGAGTGGGTGGTGTTTACATTGACACCTGCGTATCTGTGCTCCACATGAGAATTTGAGCCCCCTACAAATATCCATATAACTCAGGAATTTCTGAGAGCCTCCATGAGAATGTTACATAGTCCCACAGCCCAGTCCTGTTTGCTCTTATGCTGTCTTCTGCCGCTTTAGTCCCCTTCCCTCCCTTGTAACCATCCCAGCAAGACTGGCCTTTGCTGCTCTACCCAACGCCCCACCACCAGCACTCAAGGGGCAACCGCCTGTTGGTAAACCTGCCCTTGGTTCCCTCAGTGACCTCAAGGGTGGGCTGCTGCACAGGGCTCCAGAAAACAGGGAGCACTATTCCACCCTGTGCCTGGAGAGGGGACCCACAGCAGAGAGGCCTGCACCAGGAAGTCGCACTGACGTCAAGTCCTTCTGTTTTAATTGCACTAAAGTGCGTGCCCTTGGCCACACTGACTAGGAAGCAAGGTCAGATTCATTCAGGAATCTGAGACAAATATTCTGTTTTGTCTCTCCATCCATACACACAGTGTTTTGTGTCCATGGGAAGTGGACATGTTGCCAAAGTATCAGGCTTGGGATAGTCTCAACAGTGGTATGCTTGGAAACCACATCTCAAAATTTAAAACAAACAAACAAACAAACCTGATTTGTGATGTTTACTAATTTTTGTAGTGTAAATGTTCCGACCATGACCAATTTCAACTTATTTGATGTCTTTGAACACAGCGTTGCACTCTGTTGGGTACTATAGGAGCAGGTGGGAGGCCCTTTGAGCACACCTGAGGGCCAAGATAAACCAGGGGCCGCCACCACCTTTGGTACAAGCCTGCATATCAGGCGTCTGTGCTGACACCTTGCTCCCACTAGAGAATTCTCTCCTGGGACTTTGTCATCACCTCCACAGCCTGCTGCCTACTGCCTCCTGCTCCTGTGCCCGAAAACACATCAGACATGACTGATGTCCTGAGCATCAGCTGTGGACAAATTTGAGTTCAAATGTGTCTCCTTCTACACCCAGGGAACCACCATGACCCTCAACTCCCATTTGGGAAGCTAAACAAACAGGCTTTCAATATCCAGAAACAAACAATCAAGAAAATAAACAAAAATGTATTCACCAACTCAACTCACTCTATGTAGCGAGTTCTTCATTCCGTCGATGGAAACTGAAACTAAGACAGTTCCCGTAACCTGCCCAGTCACTGTCAGACTATGAAAAAACCATGTTATCTCTAATCACAGTGTAAGTCCTCATTTTGGTAATTCAAACCTCAAGCTCTATGTAATGACTAAAATTCTGCATTCTATTTGAAGAGAAATCTTCTCCCCTCTCTCAGCCGACTGAGACTGTTACAGGCTCAAAGGGCAGAGAAATCCTCTCTCCCACTAGGATTCTCTGCCTCTACCCCTCTAAGCTGGAAGTGGAGGAGGAATAAAGGCTAATGGCTACCAAAAGCTCCTTCTTGACCGACACTGCTTAGCTGCTCTCACTTTCCTGCGGCTCCTGCAGGTGTTTGAAGTGGCCTCTTTGTCTCTTACTGTTCTGTGTGGGTTCCTTGGACACAACCTGGATACTCTATAGACTCTCTGATACAGGGAGAGGCAAGTCCTTCAGCCAGTCACTGGATGGCTATTTGATGACGTGCTCTGCCTCTTTCTGACATCCACTGTCCTCTCCAAGGGCCCCTTTTGGTCACAGCCTAAACTTTCCCAGGATTCAGCCCAGCAAAGACATTATTTCAAGTCATTTGCTTGCTCACAACACCTGCAAGGGAGGTGGCAGTATTGTCACTTGAACAAAGTAGGAAGCTTACACTGACAAGAGTAATACTATTTTTTGAGCACCTACTGTGTGCCAAGCTCTGGCCAAGATATTTGTAAGCATAAGATTATTTATTTTATACAACAGCTGATATGAGCCCTTGGAAATTTTTATACCCATCTTTAAAATGAAGAAATGGAAACTTGGAGACTCTAAGTAATTTTCTCAGGATTAATAGAAGCTTTCTGGCTCCTGGAGCTCTTGTTTCAGGCTTCTTGATTTCTTGGTTTGGCAGACAGAGAGGCAAATGATCTCTTCCTTACTAATGACAAAAGAGACATTAGTTAAAAACAATGACTGTTAGAAATATTCTGATTTATAGCCTATTTATGTCAGGAGAAAGAAGTCAACAACCAAATTCTAAGTGATCTGGTAAACAGTTATCCCTATCAAAATGACGTTCATTCAGATTTTTAGGGATCTATTTTACTTACCTATTCTGGCAGGCTTTTTAAAATAAAGACAATCTTAACACTAAATGTACTGTGTAAATCAAATTTAAATTCTACTTAAATAGATTTAGTAATGATGCGACAATCTCCAGTTTCACAGATGTTCAGATTCAAATCCTCACATGATGTCAGAATGCAGGGCTACCAGTCACTCTGAGCTCCACGAGGGCAGGAAATCTTCACTCCCATGTTCTCAGCCACTGGCATTGTGTCTGGTATAGAGTAACTGTTTAATTCATACCCGTTGAATGCATTTTAAAGAACTTGTACCAGCACTCGAAGTAATTTCTCAGTTCTCTCTGTCACTTCTGGGAGAGAAGGTCAACATCAGAAGGTCAAGGTCAAAAAGAGCTGATGTCTCCTGGCCTTTCCCTTTGGCCAGGACTCATTTACATCTTCTTGTTTTTAAAAATCCTCACAACATGCTGAAGAAAAAAAGTTAAACTCCATAAAATGATCACAGTCTGACTCAGAATTATTTAATAATTGTTTGATGTCACACATGTAAATATGTAGCCGACAAGACCCAGGTTCAAATCCTAGTGGCCAGCCTTGCCACTCTTAGACTTGGCAGTGAGAACACAGTTCTCCCTTTTAACAAGAATCTGTGACACAGCTATTCCCTGCTGTTTATCAGAGCCCTTGCCCAGTGCTCACTTAGGCTGCCTGCTCTTCGAGTGATTGTTGGGGAGGCAATGTGAAGGAGGACTCCGCTGCCCTGAGGGGCAGACTCAGGGATGACTGTCACTCTGACTACATCATAGGCTCTGCGTTAAGGGCACTGACAGAGAGCTGGCCTTGCGCAACAACTGCTCTCCCAAACCCGACTCAGGGAGGCCAAAGGGTCAGCTGGCAGTCACCGAGCCCAGGGACCCTACACGCCCCAGACGGCCTTCTCCTAATGGCCAGTGTTGATGAAGGCCAATGGAGGGGGGGAGTGGCTGTGAGGGTGTTTACACCCACATTCTGCTATAAGACCTATCTGCCATATGTTAATTACATAATAAATTTGTATAAAATATGTATATTTATATAATAAGAACAGCGCCTGAGCTCAAGAAGTCAGGATGAGGATTTGTAATGTGTAATTGTGTAATGTAATGTGGATCCTTGAACAGAAAAAGAGGAGTTAGGTAAAAACCTAGGAAATCAAAATATAGTGTTTATTTTAGTTAATAATAACATATTAATATTCATTAATTTGAACAAATGTGTCATGTTAATGGAAGATGCTAAAAGTAGGGGAAACTGCCTGTAGGGTATATAGGAATTGTATACTATCTTTGTAATTTTTTGTAAATCTAAAACTGTTCCAAAAATATGTATGTACTTTATAAATACATACAAGAGTGTGTGTGTTTAGATAAAGATGTATTTAGATATATATAAGTGTTTAAATAGAGCAAGAGATAATCTCCAAGGTTTTCACACTTATTTCTTCTCAATACTCAGTGAGTGATGACACTTTGCCAGTGTGTCTGAGAAGCTAAAATCTGATTCTAATTGTGTCCTCTGTCCCTTTTCTGCCAGCTGTTCATGGGTAAGTGCTGTTTCTGGCCTCATAACCCTGAGGTTTCAGCAGACCAGGGGGGACCTGAGTGCGTGTTGACCCCTTGCTGTTCCAAACCTCTAAAAGTGTGCAATAAAGTATTGTTTTCTTTTTGGCTTTGGCTACATAGTCATTTTAAGTCCTGGATTCTTGCAGGCCAGTTTCTGCTGAAGGCTCTGCCCCTCCCCTGCCTAAGCCCTCTTCTGGCTATGGGTCACCACCCCCAACTCCCTGCCTCTGCCTCCCTCTCCCTGCCCTTTCTAGTCTCTCCCTCCTTTCCTAGAAAGCCAGGTATCCACCTGCATCTGTGTTTCCTAGGAAGAGTGGTCTATGTGTGCCCCCTCCATTTGCTTGTGGGTCTCAGCCACAGAGAGGCCTTCCTTTATCACCTGATTTGGAAGAGCACCTGTCCCCATTAATCTCATCACCTGCTTGGTTTTCCTCCACCAGGGTAGCACCACCTCAGCAGATTAATGTTCTGTTGTTTACATGTGCATGCTCTATGTCCTACCGCTGAATGGAAACTCCCCACAAGCAAATATTTTTCTCTTTTGTCTGTTGCTCTATCGCCAGTGCCTAAAAAAGCGTTCAGCTGCTTTAGAATCATGTGGGGAGCTTTGTATACCCCACATACCCAGACCACACTCCAAGCCAATCAAACCAGAACCACTGGGGGCAGGGCCCAGGCACTGGTGATTTTTTAAAGCTTCTCAGTGTGTAGGAAGTTGGCCTCGAGGTAGGAGGGAGCAGATTCCCCTTCTCCCTGCACATGGGAGAAAAACCTAGCTGATCTATGGAGAAACAGAGCGAACAGCCAACAGTACCCCAGCATATGAAAATAAGAGACCAAGATTTGTAGCAGACACTGAAAAACCAGATGGTAAGGAGAGTGCTTCAGGACAATAAGGTCCCAGGGACCAGCGCAGGGACCAGAGCGGCTGCAGCTGCAGGCCTGGTGCCCAAGTCCTTGGGAGAGAGCTGAGTCAACTGCTCCCTCCCCAGCTGAACAAGGTTTAAGCAGCACCAGGAGAGACCTGGTTGCTTGAAGTCGCAGAGAGGAGAATAAGGACAAAGTGGCAAACACACAGGGGCTGTGAGCACCTAAGCTGTCTGTGGATGCTGGCTCTGGAGAGTTGAGAGTCGAGTAGTGATGGGCCCTGACCCTCATAGTCACCGGTCTGGCTGGAGAATTGGGCTGTGTAGAGCAGCAGGCTCTCGGAGGAGGAATTTCTCAAAAAGAAAAACTGTTTGGAGAATTCTTCTGCAACAGCCAGTCTGGCCTCCTCCCCACCCAGCCGGGCAGTGATTCCGAGGTTGCCTGGAAGTTTGCAGGGAAGGCCCTGCACACCCCCATAGGACTGGGAAGAGTGCATGCCCAAACCTGAGGGACCCAGGCAGCCTAACCGAGCATGAGTGTGCCGGCACCCCAGCCCACAGAGCTAACCATGGGGAACAAGTGTTCTGAGGAAGACTTGGATCCCACCCTCAAGGCGTCAGGGAGAGGTGCTAAGCCAGCTCTGGGGCGAGTGCTCTCCAGACTGGCTGAGTGCAGATCAGGAAGGAAGAAAAGCCAAACCACTGCCCCTCAGACTGCTGCAGCCAGCAAGACCAGAAAAACCGGTTTGGCCAGTTTGAAACCAACAAGAGGTTTTTGTTTTGGGGGTTTTTTTTAAGTAATTTTTTTTAATTTTTATTATCGTTTTATCTTTCAATTCCTTTTTTCCTCTCTTTCCTTCTTTCTTGTTTTATTCTTTCTTCCTTTCTTTCCAATTTTATCTCCTCTTCCTCACTTCTGCTTTTTTTTTTAATACCCACAAGTGAGACAAAAAAACCCAGAACTGTAAAAAGACCAGAGTTGGACCCAAAGAGGGGGCATCCTAACAGCTGAGGCAGTGAGACAAATTTCACTTTGCTATTACAGAGAACCTGCAAGTTATTGCATATTTATATTATTATTTTTCATTATTCTTACATCTTTTATTTTAATACTATTTTTGTTTTCCTCTTCTTTCTGTTTAGTCTTCTTGGCTTGGCTGGTTATATTGTATCATTTGACAGGTTTCCCCTGTTCTCTCTGACATACTGTATTGCTAATTCACTGTCTTTCATGTCACTTGTGTTCCTTTAGCACACTACTCAAGGTCCTATACTCCCTATTCTTATTATCCAGATCATATAGATTCTGTCATATGATTGTTGCTCTAATGTTATTGTAAATAATAGCTGTTCCACACAGTTGTAAATACTTCACAACACCCCTCCTAGATCTTAGCCCACTGCACGGTTTCCTGAACTCTATTACTGTAGTGGTTAACTCTATTCTCTCACAAACTACACCGATTTACTATCCTTTACTCTCACCTTACCTCAGAATCTGACCTCCCACAACCTCACTGCTTTCTAGATCCAACTAACAATCCTTCCCTCCCCAACAAGAGTCTTATCTTCTTTCCATCCTTTCTAAAAAGTAGCTAGTTGGGTGGAAGATCACAGTTAACACTATACATAGCCAGAGGATCCCTATCTCTTCTCTACCGACTACTACTGTAAATATCATAGAATACTCTCTTGCTGTCTTAAACCATTTTGCCTCCTTCTCCAACTGATCACAAAATAAGAGTAGGTGGAAGCGGTGAACACCAGGATACCCACTGGAAGAGGAAACCCAACAACAAAGGAACCACCACAGATAGCAACAGAAGAAGGTAAAGGAGGGAGTGGAAACCACACTAACCTCTATCTAGGACATATCTGAAAAGACAAATAAATAGTGGAGAAATTACCCAGTACAAACAACTTAACAAGATAAAGAAGGAATCCTCAAAACCTTGTACACATGGGAAAACCAGCTTCAACACAACCTGCCCTCACCAGCACAACAAAATACAAGAGGTGGTGGACAGAATGACCATCAGTTAACCAGCTGGTGGGAAGGACTCACCAAAGAAAGACCCAACAACAATAAAAACCCAAAGATGAACACAGAGCCAACTTAAATGACAGCCCAAGACCAGTGAGATCAGGAGATCAAGGAGACTGCACCACTGAATCTCACAGGTATTCTACCACAGAAGTTCACACCATAACCCAGGGAGCCAGAAGAGATGAATTTAAAAAGCTGAAGCTAACAAGAACAGTCTCACAAACAATGGGAAGACAAAGAAACAATCCCCAAATGAAAGGAAAAGAGGAAGCCTCAGAAAGAATGCTAAATGAAATAGAGGCAACTCAACTATCAGATATTGAGTTCAAAACAATGGTTATCAGGAAGCTCAATGAGCTCACAATAAGCTACCAGAAACTACAGGGAAGCTACAATGAACTCACTGCAAACTATATCAACATGAAAAAGGAAATACAAACTATCAACAAGGGCCAAGAGGAAATGAAGGATACAATTTCTGAAACTGAAGAACAGAGTAGGAGGAATGAAAAGCAGGCTCAATGAAGCAGAAGATCAGATCAGCAAGCAGGAGGACAAAGTAGAAAAAAAAAAACAGAAAGAGCAAGAAAAGGAAAAGAGGCTAAGAAAGAGTGAAGAGGGACTAAGAGAAATGCAAGACAATATGAAATATAATAATATCCATATAATAGGGATATCAGAAGGAAAAGAAGAAGAGCAAGGGATAGAAAAACCTATGTGAAAAAGTAATGATGGAAAACTTTCCTAATTTGATGAGATAAAAAGTCACACAAATCTAGGAAACACAGAGAGTCCAAATCAAGAGGAACCCTAACAGGCCCACTTCAAGACACATCATAATTAAAATGGCAGAATTCTAAGACAGAGAGAATCTTAAAGGTACCAAGGGAGAAACAGGAAGTAACATACAAGGGAGCCCCAATAAGGCTAGCAGCTGACTTCTCAATGGGAAGACTCCAAACCAGAAGAGAATGGCAAGAAATATTCCCAGTAATGAGAATCAGAGGTCTGTAACCAAGGCTATTTTACCCAGCAAGGCTCTCAATCAAGATAGAAGGCCAAATAAAGAACTTCCCAGACAAAAGAAGTCTAAAAGAATACACCTCCACCAAACCAGCTTAGCAAGAGATGCTAAAGGGACTGCTCTAAGGAAAGGAAGGAAAAGAGAGAGACAGAGAGGAACACAGGTATGAAAATGGCAACGAATAAGTACCTATCAATAATAACCTTAAATGTAAATTGATTAAATGCTCCAATCAAAAGACATAGAATAGCTGAATGGATAAGAAAGCATGACCCACACATATGCTGCCTACAAGAGACCCACCTCTGGACAAAAGACCTACTCAGACTGAAAGTGAAGGGCTGGAAACAAATTTTCCAAACAAATGGATGGGAAGAAATTGCTGGGAAGAAATAGCAATACTCATATCAGACAAAATAGACTTCAAAAAAGGGCCATAAAGAGAGACCCAGAGGTCACCTCATAATACTCAAGGGAAGAATACACCAAGAATACACAAACATTGTACATATATATGCACCCAACATAGGAGCACCAAAATACATAAAGAAAATCTTAGAGGACTTCAAGAAAGATATTGACAGCAACACAATTATAGTAGGGGATGTTAACACACCACTGTTATAAATGGACAGTCTCCCAAACAAAATATCAACAAAGATATTGTGGCATTCAACAATGCCCTAGATGAAATGGACATAACTGATATATATATATATATATATATATATATATATGAAGAATATATTATATATATATATATATATGGAACCCTTCATCCCAAAGAAGCTAAATACATATTCTTTTCAAATATACATGGAACAGTTTCAAAGATAGATGACATGATAGGACACAAAACAAACCTCAACAAATTCAAAAAAGTTGAAATCATACCAAGCATTTTCTTGGATCACAAGGGACTGAAACTAGAAACCAGCACCAAGGAAAAAAACCCAAACACTCAAAATCATGAAAATTGAATGGCATGCTGTTAAACAATGAATTGGTCAAGAATGAGATCAAGGAAGAAATCAAAAAGTTTCTGGAAATAGACAAAAATGAACTCACAACAATACAAAACTTATGGGACACAGAGAAAACAGTCCTAGAGAGAAGTTCATAGTGATACAGGCCTACCTAAAAAAGACAGAAACATTTCAAACAAATAACCTAACCATACACCTACAAGAACTCGAGGAACAACAACAAAGACAGCCCAGGGCAAGTAGAAGGAAGGAAATAATCAAGATCAGAGCAGAATTAAATGACATAGAGACTAAAAGCACAATTCTAAGGATCAATGAATCCAGGAGCTGGTTCTTTGAAAAGATAAACAAAAACAACAAGTCTTTAAGCTGGCTCATCAAGAAAGAAAGAGAGTACCCAAATAAACACAATCAGAAGTGAAAGAGGAGAGATTACGACTGATACTACAGAAATACAAAGGATTGTAAGAAATTACTAGGAAGAACTGTATGCCAAGAAATTTGAAAACCAAGGTGAAATGGACAAATTTCTAGAAAAATATAATCTTCCAAAACTCAATGAAGAAGAAGCAGAAAGACTGAACAGACCAATAACAGCAGATGAAATTGAAGCAGTAATCAAAAAACTCCTGACACACAAAAGCCCTGGACCAGATGGTTTCACAGGAGAATTCTACAAAGCATTTAAGGAAGAGCTAACCCCTATTCTTCACAGACTATTCCAAAAATTCCCAAAATGATGAAAGACTCCCAAATTCTTTTTATGAGGCCAGCATCATCCTAATCAAAAAAACAGATAAAGACCCAACAAAGAAAGAAAACTTCAGGCCAATATCGCTGATGAACATTGACACTAAAATCCTCAACAAAATATTGGCAAACCGCATCCAACAATACATTAAAAAGATCATATACCATGATCAAGTGGGATTCATCCTAGGGATGCAAGGATGGTTCAATATTTGCAAATCAGTACATGTAATCCATCACATAAACAAAAACAAAGACAAAAATCACATGATCATATCAATAGATGTGGAAAAAGCATTTAACAAGGTACAGCATGCATTTATGATAAAAACACTCAGCAAAGTGGGAATAGAGGGAGCATTCCTCAACATAATAAAGGTCATACATGAGAGACCTACAGCCAACATCATATTCAATGGGCAAAAACTAAAACCTTTTCCACTAAGATCAGGTACAAGACAAGGGTGTCCACTTTCACCACTTCTATTCAATACAGTATTGGAAGTTTTAGCC